>CAIGQW010024412.1:3916906-3950372 GCA_903798125.1 Danio choprae
TTTTTTTTATTGCATTTTAGTGTTTTTATTAAAGACTAAATTAATATTAAAGACTACAATAAACACCAGATAACAAACTATTAGAATTAACTGCAAAATATGTTTTAGATTCAAATTTTACGGGAAAACAAATCATAAAAGCATTTTTTTACCATACCACCTAAATCTAATGAAACAATTTTTCTACTTGTTTGTTGTTGAAAAATACTTTTCACTGGCTTTCTGAACACATTTAAATCCATACATTAATACATCACTAACAGAATAAGTAAATAATTAATATATAAATTAATAGTGCAATGATTGCTCTTCTCCAGAGAAACCCCAACAAGATGTTGTTTACAAGCTGTTTTATTAAATCTGTTGGGGGAGGGAAGGAAATGCTTTATCAAGAACCCATGACTACCTGTGTCAAAATAATAGACTCACCAGAGATTCATTATCACCATCCATTTCATCTTCCATCATCTCATCATCATCATCATCATCATCATCATCACAGCTGTCATCATCATCATCACCACCATCCCCTTCCTCAGCATTTTCATCAATAATCCATGTGGCCTGATAGTCGGATGTCCCCTTCGGTACCTTCATCACTCTCCTCTTCTTACTGGCCTCTGAACAGAAATTAATAAGCACATTAATTATAGCTTGCACATTATCAGGCCCTTTTTCTACCTAGTATTAACATCCATTTTCAGCAAATGCATTCAAGTGTAAACAGGGTTTGAGTGTTGTCCACTATTAATTAGTAATTTTTCTAGCTCCATTTAGGTCACTAGCAGACAATCTTGCACAGCTGCTTTAAATAAAAACTTGAGCAAACCTCAAGATTAGTATTGCTGTAAGAAGATCTCTTTCTGTTTTGAGTTTTCTTGAAAAATCAAATACTGTGAAGGATAAAGTGTTCATATAAGTTTGCTACAGTGATTAATAGATTAAGAACATTTGTCAATGCATGAATCAAACCAGCTTGACGATATCAATTGTATCCATGTATGTGGGCAGACTGAAATCATACAGAACAATGAAGCCACTCTTTCACTAATATTAACATCTCACTCTTGCCGGCGGTTGATTACAGTATCTCAGATCCCATATATTCTCTTCTGTTGGCAGCCCCCACATTTCATTATGCGCTTGATTAAAGGGATTGTTCACCCAAAAATGAAAATCCTCCAATCATTTACTCACCCTTCACTTGTTCAAGACATATTTGAGCTTCTTTCTTCTGTTGAACACAAGAAAATATTGTAAAAAACGCTGGTTGCTGGCACCCACTGACTTTAGTAGTAGTAATTTTTCCTACTATGGAAGACGATAGGTGCCAGCAACAAGCTTTCGTCTAAATATATTCTTTTGTGTTCAACAGAGGCAAGAAACTTATAAAAAGTTTAAAACCAAATAAGGGAGAATTTATGATGAGGTCATTTTCATTTTTGGGTGAACTATCCCTCTAACTGGACTGTCAGTGCAAAGCAATGTTGTAATTGCGCTTTATACGCTTTTATTTGTTAAAATGCTTCTATATATTTTCACTTGATTTTAATTAACTTTTACTATAAACTTTTACTATAAATTGTTTCATATATTTTTTTACAAAAAAATTTGTTTACTTTTTAATATTTCTATTTAACTTGAGTTTCATCTTAATTAACAGAAACATGTTTAATACTATTTGATAGCACAGGTTAATCAATACATGTCCTGGTAATACGCACCTTCTGCCTCCTCCAGCTCTGCTTCTGTGGGCCACGTCTGCTCTCCCTCCATGGGGTCGACTTCTGCCTCTGCCTGCAGGCTCTCTCTCTGCGCAGGGTCTGCTTTCATCAACACACGAACATCCCCATTCACTTCTCCATCACCACCATCCTTTAGGACACATAAAGAGAAAAACTATCTTAATAAATAAGACTAATTAACGCTATAAAAATTACTGCTAAACCAATCAATTGTGACAGAAGAACACTTCCGTCTGCCTCAAATAACCAATCTGGCCAAATCCCACATGAAAGGATATAACCACAGCCAACTAATAGAAATTACTTTTAATTCAGTTACAATGAGTTTTTCCTAACAGCTGTTATTATTCAGTGGTTCTCAACCAGGGGACTGGAGTCCACTAGGGGGCCTCAGCAAACTTCCAAAGTGGCATTAAAATGACTTAAGGTATAAATAAATCACCCTAAAAACACAAAAGCAGATATTCTGAAGAATATTGGAAATTGATAATCACTGAATTCCATAATATTTGTATTCTTGCAGGATATTAATGGTTACTAAAGTTTCCAACATTCTTCTAAATATCTTCTTTAGTGTTAGAAACTCAAAACAGGTTTAGAACAAGTTGAGGGTGAGTAACCACTAAATACATTTTAATTTCTGGTCTCTTTAAAATTAAGCTAAAATGTACCTTTGCATTTTAATTATAAATCATTATAAAAGTATGATTTTCAACCTGGAAGAATTTGGCATTTTAATAAAAAAATATATAAATCCAAAAGAACGCTTTTGTGGTGACAGTAAAAAAGAAAATTAGAATATTGATCATTAATCCTTTAAAATCAGCAATAACCAAGCTTTCGAATTAAGACAGTAGGGGGGTTAGAAAATTGTTACGAATAACTAATACATATCAAAAGAAATCACATCTTTACAGAATCACCCACCTGCATGGCAAAAAGCAAGGTTTTTCTCAATTGACCTTCATTTATTTATCTATTTATTTATACCAGGATTCCACAATTTACTACTATAGTAATACAAAGGCTATATTCAGTAAAGACAACTTCATGTTTTATAAATTCAACTATAATTTCATATCTTAAATATAAACTTTGCCTTTGTTCACATATCTTTGTTTTTCTTTTAAATGGTGACTAAATATTTGTAGCTTCGCCACTGCAGTTCTGTGGATGTTTTGCTATTCAGATGTCTGTGCCAGTCATGTGATTGAATAACTGTTCATTTGGCACCTGTTAAGATGCAGTTCAGAGCTTATAAATATTGAGAGATTAATATATTAACTTGTGAATAAACTGATGAATAAATGAACATGCACACTGGTAAATTACAACAAAACATGCTGGAGCAATGGATCTGGATCCACAGGTCAAACGTCACTTTGTTTACATTTCCTACATTGGCAACCGTCCACAAATGTTACAAATCCTGACGAATTACAAAGAATTTTAACTGTTCATGGATTTAGCATCAGATTTATGATTGAATGACTTACTAAAAAAATCTCTGATACAAAGTACAAATGCAAACATGCACAATCCTTTACTGGCGAAAAAACATATTAAGATAAACCTCCACAAAATCTGTATTATAAAGAAAATGCAGTCCTCAAAGGTCAATTAAAGTAGTCTGCTCACCATCATCTCCACATCTCGTCCTGGTTTTGCTGGTCGAGATGCTGACAGCACTATGGGCAGAGGGTCTGCTGGAGCATCGATCTGGATGAGCTGAAAGTCTCCATGACCGGTGATGTGCACCAGCCGATTGACTTGCAGAGGACAGCCTCGAATATATCCTGACACACAGAGAGTCCCCAACCCTGTCCCATTCTGGCTGCTATTGGGCACATATGAGGCCCTATGTGCCAGCAGGTGTGAGCGCCGAGAGCGGAAGCCTAGACGCCTCTGTTTTTGCGCTGACAAGTGCCTTAGAAGCAAAATGGCATCCTGATCACCATCCACAGGGAAGAGACGTGCTTCTGGGAAACGAGACTCTACCAAACGAGAGAGAGCTCGTCGGGACTCGGTGCGTTTCTTCACTGCTAGATTAGCCACTCCTTGACATACCAGTGCTGCAGGCCCAAGAGAAAGATGAATTGATTCTGATTGGTCAGTTGTGTCTTTCTAAATGTACATATGTAGATAATGACTGCTAAAGTGTATAACGGATTGTTTCTATATCTCACCATGACTTGGTAATCCCTGGGCAAAGAGACAGGACAGGCAGTATTCTCCATAGCTGTCCCAGCCTTCATTTGAATCCAACATGAACACCAAACTGTCTGCAATCTTTGCCACATCAAGGAGCGAATGCAAGTCAGCTGGAATAAAAAGAAATGAAGGAATGAAATCAGAAACACCTCGTCCAAAAAAGAAACAGAAATGAGCATTAGAACATCAAAATCATAATATAAAACATAAAAATTTGAATAATTAAAAAAAAAGGGTCACACTTTATAATAAGGTTCAAGAGGTTAATGTTAATTTACTAACTTAAAGAATGAACAGTACTTGTACAGCATTTAGTAATCATATTTTAACATTTACTAATGCATTACTCAGATCAAAGGTTGCACTGTGATTAAACTAATGAACATCTAAGAACAAAAACTAATAAATGACTTTACAGTAACATTATTAAAGATGAATAACAACTGTAAATTAATTGTTCATTGTTTTTGTCATGTTAGTAAATATATTAACATTAACTAATGGAACCTTACTGTAAAGTGTTACTTAAAAAGTAACTTAAAAAGTGTCATTTGTTTATGGTTCGTAGTTTTATCAAATGTGATTAAATTCATACATTTGTGAGCTCAGTTTAAATACTATCATTCACAAATTTGGGGCAGGGGAAGAATTGCTTTCTTCAGCACTGATGCATTAAAATGCTCACAAGTGTCAGTGAAGACACTAATAATTTCCACAAAAATACTGAACAGCACTACTGTTTTATTCAGCTTTGTTATCAATCATGGTATTACCTGTGTCTGGCCTGTAGAAAGTGAATCTCTGCTTAAAGCGAGGAAGAACAAGACCAAAGCTGTCCTTGGCCCCAGTGACTCCTTGATCTTCACGCACCACTCCACCAACTCCTTCCCCTCTCAGTATCTTTGTGACAGCTCCAGCATCCACTCCTGAATGAAGAGCTATGACTGCCACCAGATGAGGAGGTCCATCTCTGCTGCCCAGCTTACGTTTCTCCGTCAGCACCTGTCAACATCAACAACGCAAAGATGGTGAGAGTTAGTCAGATCACATCCAGTCGGTTAGCCATGTAGAAGCCTGATATTTTTACCAAGTCTTTTTTGTTGCGACGCAGCTGGTTAGCCGTGTTCCTGCGGTCCTTTTTCCTCATCTCTCTTCTCTGTTTCTTAGTGAGGGCCACAACAGCAACTCTGCCTAATTTGATGAAGAAAATAGCCAATTGTCATGTGTGTATTAGCTGTATATAAATACATCTTTACGCACACTAAAGACCACTTAAAAACTCTCAATTTCTCTGAGTTTATAATTTGTAGTTATGTATCGGAGTAAAACATAATTTTTGTCTAATTCTGTAAATTACAGAAATTACAAATTTAGTAAAACATATTGTCACGTAACTATTGTTTTTCATGAAATACCAATGCCATGTTTACAGACATGTTTGTATTCATTTTTAGACAACACAATACCAGTTTTTAAACTATGGTGTGGGTCTATCTATTTTAAACTATGGTATTGAGATCAATTTGGTTTTATATTCGCACCTTCGGAGTTTCTACTTAATAATATAATTTCAGAAAAGCATTGTTATCAAATTATAAATAGTGACATCATATTAGCAGCCAATGATTACCAAAGTATAACTGTGTTTACAGTCTATTAAATAGTGCTATTATTGTTTTGAAGTCATACTTGCATGCGATTTCAGACTGAATATTCAAAGTAGCGTGGTTAACAATATAGGGAACGCGTCACAAGCTGTCATTGTTCAAAATTTAACAAATGTGCCAACATAAAACCAACTTTACCTCAATTGTTGGTATTAGTAATAAGAATGTAGAATATAATTAAACTACACAATTTCCAAAGTATGGCCAAACTGAACGCGGTTAAACACTTTTATGAACTCAATTACATTTTGACCCAGATATACATACTTGTTAACAGTGTTTCATAAGTCTTATTTCACTGCACGGGTCTTTAAACACGTGTTCAGTCAGAGACTCACTGCACACATGGCGGTGCGCGCGCGTGTACTTATGAATAAACTCGTTAAACATACCCTTGTTTTCCCGGCCGATCTCGCCTTTAGTTCGATGTTTTCCATGCTTGTGCTGCTTGTTTTTCTGTTTATAAACTCCAGGTCTGTGTGTCTGCTGCTGTTGCTCTCCTCCTGCAGCCATTTTCTGTCATGCCGCACATGTAAACTTTAATGACGTCATATTCGCGCGCGTGAGTTTCCTTCTGCAGTGCAGACTCATCGCTGACGAATAAATGGCGCCGCCTACAGTTGTTCAGCTGCATTGACCTCCCAAAATTGCAGACATAATACTGTCACTGGTCAGAGTTTATATTGTTTTACTATTTTAGTAATATATTACACTTTTATTTTAACAATTAAATTTTGAACAGAGCTTTTTGAACATAGACATGAACTATCCAACCATAAATGGGTGTAGCTAATTTATGCATACTTTGGTTGATCATTTTAAAGATGACACCCAGCAGGTTTTTGCAGAAGTGAAAGCATTTCAAAGAGTGTCTTTTTTCACTGTTGGACACAAAATAAGATTGTTTGTTTGCTGGTAAATATACTGACCTCCATATTTTTTACCCTTATTTAATCGAGGGTCAGGACCCACATAGCAAAATGTCTCTGGCCCAGCTCTGGCCCACAAAATCAGTGTTTGCTTGGCCCAGATGCCTCAGTGAATTATGGTAGGCTACATGACTGGACCAAGTCTGGCTTCCAGACAAAGGCCAATCATGGACCATATCTGGGCCAAGTTAATAAACCATAACTGGGCCTGAACTGGGTCAGATATGTTGGTGTGTCATGACTGCAATGAAACTGATAAACCCATGTAGCATTACAGTTTAGGTGCGTTATGGGCGTGCTTTTTCTTGAAGCGACCTGATTGGTCAATTTTTACTCAAAAATAATTAAAATGTATTTTAAATGTGGGTTAAGATAGGCCAAACGTATCTGGCCCACATATCAGTTTTTAACATCTGGCCCAAGTCTTGTGTGCCGCCTTAATGAAGGTGCCACCTCTGCCAAAACCAGGCCATGTTTGGCCCACATGCTATATGCCAGTGCCGGATGAATGCCTGCTGTGCCAGCTTTATGCCAAATCTGGACCAGAATTCTTTGCTACCTGGGTAAATTATGACACATATGTTAATTTGGCTGTACTATCCATTTAAATTGATTAAAGTGTAAAGTTTGTAAAGCACAATTGTTAATATAAAGTGGTAATTTCATTTTAAGTTACATTTTAAAGTTCAATTCTTTTTCATTAATAATAAAATTTAAATACTTTTAGGAGGATTTTTTAGCTTTTTAGCTTTTGTCCGAATGCATTGCACAAAACTTTGTACATTTATTTTACTGCAGAGCTAGATTTTACATGGGGTTGTTTTGGGGTTATTTTCTCCAGACACCCTGAGGTAAATAAAGTACATTCACATCACATTTAAGCTCAACACAGAGCTTGATTTATGTTCTTTTTTCCTATCTTCACATAAATGTAATTTCATCATGCTTACTGATTTATGATTGCAAGTTTATCATATTAAACATACCACATTTCTTGCATTTAAAAAAAAAAAAAAAAGCTTTGAACTTTTGAATTTTAAAATTCCCCAAATTGTAAAAAACAAAGGGCAACACAGTGGCTCAGTGGGTAGCACTGTTGCCTCACAGCAATAGGGTCGCTGGTTTGAGCCCTGACTGGGTCAGTTGGCATTTCTGTGTGGAGTTTGCATGTTCTCCCTGTGTTCGCGTGGGTTTCGCGTGGGTGCTCTGGTTTCCAAAGACATGCGGCATAGGTGAATTGAATAAACTAAATTGGCTGTAATTTATGTGTGTGAATGTGAGAGTGTATGGGTGTTTCCCAGTGCTGGGTTGCAGCTGAAAGGGCATTCACTGTGTAAAACATATGCTGGATAAGTTGGCGGTTCATTCTGCTGTAGCAACCCCTGATGAATAAAGGGACTAAGCCGAAAAGAAAATGAATGAATGTATAAAACAAACAAACCTGTCCTCTGTTCATTGTGGTTGTCCGTTTAAAAATTATACATGGAGGAAATCATAAATTATTCCCAGCAGAGCTTCTTTGGGGTCTCTAAACATTCAAAATGACCAAGAGTTCATACAAACCACATTTAGCAGGATGTCAAAACGGGTCATTTAGTCCTTAGAGAATTCTTGGTTGTTTTATGCTCATATTAATAACACACCAGAGACTCTCTAATGACATGGACAGGATGAAGCATGGCTCTTTAAATCCCATTCATAAAACAGTCTCAAACCCTCTGTTCGCCTGGATACAGTGACAGCATCCTGCGCTCTGATTGGCTGAGAGAGACTGCTGCTTCAGAACCAACCCAGTGCTCCAGTTCTCTGCTCTGTTTACCAATTGGTCGCTGGCAGGCTTGTTGACATCACTGTAATAATTTTGCCCAGGGATCAGCTTTAACCTCTTAGTGATCCATAAATGTGATGATTACCAATATTGTACAAAAGCAAGAAAACCAACAGCTCTGTGCATTTTTAGGCTTTAATGTGGTGAAATGTGTTGTCGTTATAGAGGGTGTATAAGACTGGGATTATGCTTTAACATAGACCAGCTGTAATCTTTTTCATTTGATTTTTATGGGTTCTGCTCTGCTTGTCCTAGTTTTCTTTAAGTGCATCTGAGTGAGTAAGGTTTGGTTTTCAAACTTCAGACTTGAGATGCATGGGGGAAAATGTTTATGATCATTTACATTTCTCTGAGAAAGCATCATCATCATCATCATCATCATCATCATCATCATCATTGTGCAATAGAATTATTCCTTTAGAAGTTATAAGTTTAGTATATAGGAGTATCATAATCAGCATTTTTAAAATATTCTTAACATATTTCTGAAATACTTTTGCCAAACTGATAACGTGATAAAATTCCAGCAAACATAATCATAATGCTGAAATTGCACTGCGGCACAGTTTTCCAGGAGTCACGTTCCATTACATTTCCCTCTGATTTCATCTGTTTACCTCTCCATGCTGCAATGAACATTATAATGGATCAGTGTGTGATGTCTTGATACTTCTCTAAGAAAATAAGAATCTAAGTCCATGACAGAACTCATGATTTTCATGTTTTTGGCAGCTCCAGAAACAGAGTTTTGAATATCGACAAAGAATATATTTGTATGTAAGCTGTAGCTGTTTATTATAGGGGTTTAATGCTCCATCTCTTGGGGACGGTGGGAGTTTCCCACATTGGGAGGGCGGAACAGGCGTTCCAGGAACCAGGACGAGAGGAGGAGGGGAGCACTGGTCGATTCTTTTTAGAGAATCGACTCACTCTGTGAACCGGTTCCAAAAATCTGAATCATAGAATCATAAGAGTCGCCACACCAACAGCACTCACTTGCATGACACAAAATACCTTTTTGAAAAACACCCCTTATTAATCAGTTTATGCTAATTACATACATTTTGTTTAATTGTCTGATGTATCCAGATGTACTGTTGTTGGTTACCTCCTCGGAATTAAAAAACGTAAGTAGAAAAAAGTAATTTACTAACCCTTGAGTGGTTCTAAACCACAATTGTCAAACTCAGTTCCTGGAGGGCCACAGATCTGCATAGCTTTAACTTTAATTAAATACACATTAAATACACAATATATATTGAGTCCTTTAGGCTTGTTTGAAACCTGCATGTGTTGGAGCAGGGTTGACTATGACTATAAGTTTTTTCTCTGTTCTTCTTCTGCTAAACACAAAAAAACATAATTGTGAATAATGTTTAAATCAGTAGCCACTGACATTCACCGCATTCTTTCCAATATCTTCTTTTGTGTAAAAAAAAACAAACACTTTTGGAGGGTGTGTTTTTAAATATAACAAACTTTCATTTTGGGTCTATTTTAAAAGTATGATAAAATCTTCATATACTGCAAGAACCCCTAATATTCTCGTTTTTATCTCATTCTAGATTTTTTATATAAACTTGTAATAACGTTGGTCAATTTAAAACCAAAGACATTTCAAAGACTAAAAATGAAAGTTTAAAATGTTAGTGAAGTTTGAGTAAACTCAACAGGAGAAACCGTGATTCTCAAGCGAATCGGCTCGAACGAGTCGTTGAAAACGATTCAGTTCAATGGAACGATTCGGACATCAGCAGAGGAGGGCAGAGAGAGAAAAATCACAGCCACCACCACAACATGATCATCACCCCACAGCCCGAACAGACGGGTGCAAAAACAGCAGTTCTAAGCATTTCGGAGCGAATCTGAGGTGTGGTCTCGCCGTCGGTGTGTAAAAGGCCCGTGTTTCTCTCTGTTTTTAAGCCGTCAGGGAGTGGATCGTTCTCGGACGCCATCTTTAGCAGCAGCAGTAGCCCGGGAGAGTGGAGCGCTGCTGGGCCACCGATAACCAGCACCGGGCTGAAGGAGTTTCTCCAGCGGACACTCATGATTGACAGCGATCGATAAGTTTTTTTTGTGACTCGTTTTTGGTCTGTAGGCGTGTTTCTGTCCTCCGGGTTTGTTGTTGTTGTGGTCGGAGGAGTTTTCTCGGGCTGGCTGCTCATCCTGGCCTGTTGGGAGGGTAAGTGAGCTGTTAGCTGCTCAGCTAACCTGAGTTTTTGTCAAAATAAACACTTCCTGATTTTTAACACAACATCAGACGCCCGTTAAATGTTTGCCTGTTTGTTGAAACCCATTCCAGGGATTTAGCAGGAAAAAAAACTTAACAAAGGTTGTTAGTTTCCACCAAAGTCATTAAAGTTTGACTGCAGGTAATGAAGCTGTTAATAGATCATCACGCAGAAAGGCACATGTTTGTGTTGGGGTTTTTGCTGTGGGTTGTGAGGTCTTCGTATAATATGAATGTCACCCACACACATTACTTGTCAGGGCTGTCAATTATGATTATATACATTAACGTGTGGATTTACTATGGTGTGAAATACTTTAAAACTTGCTGTTCCTGTAAAGTGAGCGTGCTCTGTAGACAATGTGTCTGCAAACAGCAGTTTAATGAGATGTATTTGTGTAGTTGAGATGTATAGACTGAATGATAATGATGGATGGACCTGCTATTTACATTTTAGTTTCTATAATGGCTATCTGTCAATGTGATGCTGGCGTTATTGTAATAGATGAGATGATTCATAAATATCTCTCAGACATTATCGTTGCTTATTGCATCTTGTATGGCATTTCCTGCTGTCCTGCCTGTATAGTGATGCTCTTGCACAGTGGAAATGATCGCCGTGATTGTAATGCAATGAAGCTCTGCTGCATTTGTTTATGGCTTTGCATTGCTCATAAACATGCAAACTGGTGGTATGTGAACAAGAGGCTGAACAGTGGCTCTGTTGTTGAGACATACTGCCTCCTTTCTCTACCGTGATTGTCTTTCTGTGACCTCATTGCTGCCTCTTAAATCAGGGCCTCTGTGCTCTCCATGCAGCATCCGTTACACTGAGCCCTCGGGGTCTCCACTCCCACATCCATCTGATATCAGACCTCTGATTATCATTGATGTCATCAAGTGACTAACACAAGTTTGCTCGATCAGTTTTTATGCTTTCCACGTATCTGTCTGTCTTGCAGGACTGTGACTGGCTCAAGAAATATAAAGAAATCTAAATCTATAGCTGACCAGCTTTGAATTTAGCCCTCTCTAGTAATTAAACATGATTATTAAAGGGCTTTCAAATAGTTATTTTGCCCTTGTTTTTTATTATTATTATTATTATTATTATTATTATTATTATTATTATATTTTGTTATTATTATATATTTATATATTTTTGGTGGCTCAGTAGTTCAGATTTGTATTTGCACTGCATTAAAAAATATATATAAAATATATATTTCTCTCAAATATATGTATTTTATTATAATGAAATATGATACAAAATGGAGCATTTCAAAATATTTTATCTATCTCATCTATCTAAATGTCTCATTATTTGCATTTAGTTAGTTGCATTGTATTTTAGTAATTGTATATTATAGAAGCAGGCTAGCAGAATTGTAATGGTTATTCAATATGTGCACTTATGTAATTACTTATGTAATTATAATTACAATTATTGTCATTATAATTACTATTATTGCTGGCCCAGTGACCCTTTCATTGCACGAAGTAAATGTATATTTATATAAAAAAAAATGTATAATTTATTTATATTTGTAATATTTTATTGCATTTGTCAAAAAATAATGTTTATTCAGTTAAGACTTGATTTGCACTGGCGATTATTTTCATAAGAACGATCAAGAAAAAAACATTTTTGTCTTTGTCAAATGAAGTGTTTTCAATACAATAATGATGAGCATTCATGACAATGGATAGCTGATACTGGTAGTTGAAATATTTGAAGCTTGAACTGATATATTCTTACACCATTACAACATAGTTATTCTTTGGCCTGTGCCATGGAAGTATATCATAAAGACTCATTGTATGTTCTTCATTTGTTTTTGTAGTTAAAAAACAAATAATTTATAGAAGACAGTAAAGGCGCTGCGGTGGCGCAGTGGGTAGCACAATCGCCTCACAGCAAGAAGGTCGCTGGTTTGAGCCTCGGCTGGGTCTGTTGGCATTTCTGTGTGGAGTTTGCATGTTCTCCCTGTGTTCGCATGAGTTTCCTCTGGGTGCTCCGGTTTCCCCCACAAGTACAAAGACATGCGGTATAGGTGAATTGGGTATGCTAAATTGTCCATAGTGTATGTGTGTGAATGAGTGTGTATGGATGTTTCCCAGTGATGGGTTGTGGCTGGAAGGGCATCCGCTGCGTAAAAAACATATGCTGGATAAGTTGGCGGTTCATTCCGCTGTGGCTACCGCAGATTAATAAAAGGGACTAAGCCGAAAAGAAAACGAATGAATGAATGAATGTAGAAATGTTATATTGCTTATTATTTAAAACAATAATATAAAAAAACTAGAAGCTAAATGACTGCTAATATTGCCCATGGTACTATTTCTACATGAAGTGATCTCCACAGGTGCAGCCAGGACGCAGGGCCTAATCACTCACAAGGCCATTTTAAGTGTTAATAAATGCACAGTGGTGCAGCATCTTTAAAGCTCTGCTGGGTCAGAGCTCTGCTGCCGTTTGTCTGGCAAATCAGGGGGAAATCCCTGCTTGGACAAAAAAGTTTCCTAGACATTCCTCCTTATCTGAATGTAAAGGATGTTGTGACATTTGACTAAGCAGAGGGGTAAGTTGTTTAATATCTTGGCGAAAACTTCCAACTGGATGTTTTTTGTTCGCAGTGATATTCGGTGTTATCAAAAAAACTGTTTTTGATAAAATACATAAATATTTTGGTTTTAGAGCTTATTTCCTTGTACTGACATCACTGTGGCAGTTCTGTTTTTCAGCTTTTTGCACATTCCTGAAAAACAACTCAGCATTTCTCAATTTTAGTGGCTGGGTTTTCCTTTGACTGTAGCAAAGTTTTTTTTGTTTAAACATGTCAGTTCGCTGGAAACTGAGATAAAGTCCAAGGGAAATAGGTGACAGAGTGTAGAATGTTGATGCTGAGTTAAAGAACTGATTAGCACAGAACTGGTTAATGGGAGATTTGAAGTGCTATTAGCACTAGAGCTGAGTGAAGAGGAAATGGAGAAACAGCGAGTGAAAGAAAGCGACATCATGTAGGCAGTTCCTGCCCTCCTGTTGTGTCGTCCTGTCCTGCCACATTCCATGTGTGTGTGTGTGCCTGTGTCTGTGTCTGTTGAATGGCATGATGGGATGTCATCTCATTCTGCCTTTCAAAGAACTGCCTGTGTCACATGCTAAGCATCTGGCAGCTAGCATGATTGCTACGCATCCCTGCTATTTTTTTCAGTTCTATATCAGTGAATTTGAATTGAGCTTGCTAATTGATAATTGGATGCAGATCAGTCATTTAAATGTTCATTTGAGGTATGAAAATGGAATATAACCATTCTTTTTATATAGATAATATTATTATTAAATAAACACTGAAACTTGGATATCACATGAGAAAATAACTTTTAAATAAACTAAATATATTTTATGTTATAAATATTTTTTTTGCAATATTAGTAATGTGATAGTAAAGATAAAAGATGTTGGAATTATTTAAATCTCTATATATGCTGTTGTATATGGTATTGTTCTAAATATGCACAACAAATATACAGTTTTTGCAATGAAAATTTAAATAGGCTTTTAAATAGGTACTTCGTTTCTTTTGCAAGGAATGGAACTATTGCAATTTGCAATAAATGAAAAAAAAAGTTATGCCACCAGTGTGACAGCTTAAAGTCACGAGTTTATAAGAAACACAAAGGATATTACCAGCGGAGCACATAACTTTTTGTGTTCCGGTTCTCAGTGGAGTAATGGAGTGTACATATATGACATATATTTTAATATCTATGAAATCAAACACAAACTTGTATTTTAAATTTGTGATTTATCTATTGCCATATATCAGATGCATAAGCACGTGATCAGCTGCATATTGATATTGTTGCATCCCTACATGTTTATAATGTTTACATGCTTAATTATCTAATTGATGTGGATGTTGAACAGAAATTAGTATTTCTACTACATGCAGTGCTCAGCATATATGAGTACACCCCCCCAAATCTCTCATTTAAATTAATATTTTCTATAGGATGCTTTACAATATTATATTTGTGCATATACAATAGTTTAGTCAGTACTGAAGCCAAATCTGGAGCTAATCTAACAAAATAACTTACAATAATGGTTCAAAAATGAGTAGACCAAATTTATATGTTAGGGAAAAATATTAAATACAATTTTCAAAAATAGCAAAAATCAAGAGAAACCAAAACAGTGTTGTAGTTTGTAATTTTTTCCCAATATTTCACATGAATTTAAATGTATTATCTTTCCATTTCTTAAGATGTTCTGTGCATAAATTATTATTTTAATAAATATATCTGTTTGATAAATCTGTTTTGTTCAAATGCACCAATAGATATTACACATATTCACTGGGAAATGGATAAAAATATTCATTTTCAAAATGGGGTGTACTCGTATATGCTGAGCACTGTACCAATTATTTAAGGCCTGTATACTTTATTTATTTTTTACATTTCGTTTAATATTATATGGTTTTTATAATTAATAAAGACAAGCAAGGGAAGGAAATATATTTTGTTAAAAAGATTCTCTAGTTTTAAGATGCTATGTGCTTACATGTGAATATTAATAATGCATTTTTTGTTTACATGTCTATGGGAAAACCAAACCATAAATCTGAATATCTGGTATAAGGTTTTTAGTTATTCATAGTGTTTTGAAGTTTTGAAGGGGGGGGGTGGGGGGATAAATAAATAATATATATATCTGTATAATATATATATAGTATGTTTAATATTTTATATGCTTGAGTTGAAATTTTCTTGTATGATCATTACACATATAAACATCAGATTTGTTTTAATGTAACAAAAATTTATTTCTTTAGGGAAATGTTATATTGCAAGAAATATTGTTATCGCAATATTCAACAGCAATATTACATATTTTTCCAATATCGTGCAACCCTTCCATATAAGACAATGTCAAACTGAACTTAACAGCAACCTATAATAAAACGCTGTCTCATATGTGACAACAGAAATAAACAGACACATGGTTTGACTTTCTCTTTTCTGGCATGTATTCTAGTTTAGGATGATGGCATACAAACTCTCCATTAAAATCACTGAAGCAGTGAAATTAATCTCATCATTTCAGCACTTTGTGTTTGATAATGAGAAAATATGCAAGCACGCTGAATTCAGTCAGTAAATCTGTCTGTGTGCACTCAACAGCGGTGACTATTGTAACACCACTATTCTTAAACTTGAGGACAGAAATGTTATAATGCTTCAAAAAATCCATAAAAACATATAGAATCTGAATGTAATGCCACAGATCGTAGCATTTTTACATTTGACTTCAATAGCAACGTCCGCAAATGTTTCATTTAACTGTACAGGAGCATTTTTTTTCCCCAATTTGAAGCTCTGGGGCATTTTTTCGTCTTTGCTTCAAGCAAAGTCTGAGTCTGGCCCTCCCAATTTGTTTGAGAGATTAGGCAAATTTAGTGGCTACCGATCGAATAATACAGTGATTTATCAGTCGATACTAATCTGCAGCCAGCTTCAGTAGCCTACTCAAGAATGTGCCATCCAGGGTCACATGATCATAACAGTAATAATTACCTCATTAAAGTAACCATCTTCTATGGTAAAGTAACCATTTACTTCAAGGTGTTTTTAGCCTGTTCAAATTATTTATCTATCGTTTGTTCTATCTATCGTTCTATCTATAGTTATATCTTTCTATCATTCTATCTGTCTGTTTATCATTCTGTCTATCTATCATATAATCAATCTGTCTGTCTGTCTATCTATCTATTGTTCTATCGTACTATATTGTTCTATCTATTGTTTTATAATTCCATCTATTGTTCTATCTATTATTCTGTCGTTCTATCTATTATTCTGTCGTTCTATCTATTATTCTGTCATTCTATCTATTATATCATTCTATATATAATTCTATTGTTCTATCTATCGTTCTATCCATCCATCTATCTATCTATTGTTCTATCATTCTATCATTCTCTGTGTCTATCGATTATCTGTCTATCTGTCTTTCTGTCTATCTATCGTTATGTCTATCTATCATTCTGTCTATGTTGGTCTATCTATCCTCTCCTATCGTTCTGCCTATCTATCGATCATTCTATCTATCAGTCTATCATTTTATCTACCTATCTATGAGCAAGATACACAAGTAGCAGTGCGATATGGCTGTATATCAGCACTGCTGAGTGCTGTAGTCACAGCTGTGCTGAGAACCAGAATGAACTGTTGTATAGATGCATATGAAAAGGTATATAAATTCAAGGTCAAAATCAAATAACCTTTCAAATTGCCTGTCATCCTAAATAGTGCAAAATGTGGCCCACCATGAGCCTTTTCAAAGTTAGTGTCTGGCAGCTCCTGCATTTTGTAAAGGTGAACGGGATGGTGTGATTGGAGTGAGTTGTGTCCTCCTGTTGTGTCATCCTGTCCTGCTACATTGTGTGTGTCTGTGTGTCTGTGTGTCTGTGTGTCTGTGTGTCTGTGTGTCTGTGTCTGTGTGTGTGTGTGTGTGTGGGCAGAGAGAGTGTGAGGCAGCTGGTGTGGTGGGAGGCCAACGCTCAGGCTGGTCTTGTGACTGAGACATCATCAGCCCTGAGCTCTCAGCATTGTGTCTGTGCAGCCGATCATCTGAGCAGCTCTGAGGGGGGAGCACTGGCCAGAACATAACCAGCTCCAGCAACAAACAAAGCGCTATTTTAGAATGAGGTCATTGCTATCTGCCTATAGTTTGATGCTGTTTACTAATAAAACGAACAGTTGGAATGCAGGACATTTGCGTAACTATGACGACATAGTTTTCAGCCAAAAAATAAGATTTGCAGACAATGTATTCACCCACAATCATCCAAGATCTAGGTGACCTTTTTTGTTCAACAATGCAAGATTTTTATCTGAAACTGTGGTCTTTGGGTATATAATGTCAATCTCTACCAGTCCTTTAAGAGTAAAAAAAGCATATATGATGGTACATTTACGTGTTATGTAAAGAAATGATCAGCATCAGTTGTTTGAAATAATTCTGTCTGTATCTGACTGTAATTGCAATACACGGCCCAAGAGAAATGAATACAGGAAAGAATGCAGACAGAGATAGGAGCATTTGTCTGCTCGCTCTTCAGGTGTGTGTCAGTTGTGAGTAATTTGAACTATTTTTATGCTCTCATTAATGTTGTTCTCATAATAAATTGATACTGAAACATGACTTTCCCTCTGAAGGACATAACATCACAAAAGATTAAAACTTTATTTTTAATGAATGGTGGAAAATTTGATAAATTGTTATTCAAGTTTACAAATTGAGATTTTTAATAAATTCTACAATCTAAATTTCATAAGTCCAGATTTATTCAAATGAAAATATGAGGCATTCATGGGAAAAACAGAGAGCATTTTATATACAACGGAAGCATTTTAAAATGTATAACTTTTTTTACCATAGAAGAAATAGAAGTTTTACTTTAATGCTATTTCATGCAGTTTTAGTTTAACTATCTTTTAAAGTACTGACATATTATTGCCATGTTCGTTTTGTGCCTTCCAACTCAGTCTTCTGTATGAGCCAGCCATTTCTATCTCAGAATCATTTGCTATAATGGCTAAGTTTGATGTTCGTGGCATATTCTTTTTTACATGTACATTTTTACCAGTTCGCTCTATATGTGTCCAGTCCAGAAGTCTGACTAATCATGGAAATAGTTCTACAAACTCAAGAGGGGAGGAATTTGGAATAGTGATGGACATTAGTAACTGTGACGCAGTGGAGCTGAATATATTCTTAACAGAAAAATTACAAGGTGTGCCTATCTAGAATGATTCAGTACAGCTGTGAACCAGGTGTCCTGATGTCTCTCATTAAATCGCTCTGTCGGTTAGTCAGTCATGCACGTAAGCAGATAAACATCGTTCGAGACGGTAGTTTGCAGCCTCTTGGCCATTGGCTCAAAGATGCTGTTGCCATGGAAACTGACGTGCTAGTTGTTGCTGGGCTTCAGAGGGGAGCCGATGCTGGAAGCGATTCCTCTCATGAGTTTTGGCTGGAGTGTGCTTGACTGCTCTGACACTGCGCTTATTAAAACACTCTGCTTGCATCAGATGGAGTGGGATATTTCTGTCTTTTATATACATCATATTCATAACTTCATTCATTCATTCATTCATTTTCTTTTCAGCTTAGTCCCTTTATTAATCTGGGGTCGCCACAGCGGAATGAACCGCCAACTTATCCAGCATATGTTTTATGCAGCGGATGCCCTTCCAGCCGCAACCCATCACTGGGAAACATCCATACACACCCACTCATTCACTCACACACACACACTCATACACTACGGACAATTTAGCTTACCCAATTCACCTATAGCGCATGTCTTTGGACTTGTGGGGGAAACCGGAGCACCCGGAGGAAACCCACGCGAACACGGGGAGAACATACAAACTCCACACAGAAATGCCAACTGACCCAGCCGAGGCTCGAACCAGCGACCTTCTACCCACTGCGCCACCGCATCGCCCTATTCATAACTTCATAATTCATTATATCAGACATGCTATTTCAAGCTCCTGGACATATTCCTTCATATTAACATGATAGCATCAGGATTTGCTGCAGATTTGTTGACTGCACATCCATCCCAATCTCTTCCAGCACATATCAAAAGTGCTACATTGGATTGAGATCTGGTGACTGTGGAGGACATTTGAGTATAACTCGATGTAAAAAAAAAAAACAAAAAAAAAACTGTTTGAGACGATATGAGCTTTGTGGCATGATGTGTTATTGGCAAATTTTTGTGAGCCCATGTGAGTTTTATCCTGAGTTTCCTGTTCTTATGTGACAAGAGTAACATTGGTGTGTTCTGCTGTTGCTGTAGCACGTCTGCTTCAAGGTTTGACATTTAATTTGTTCAGAGAGGCTCTCTTGAATATAGTGATTATTTGAGTTACTTTCTATCTTTTCTGTCACCATGAAACAGTCTGGCCATTCTCCTCTTTCATCAACAAGCCATTTCTTTCCCACAAAACTGGCTATCAAGGCATATTTTCTCTTTTTCAGCTCATTGTCTGTAAACTCTAAAATGGCATTTAAAATGTCCAGTAGATCAGCAGTAAATCAAATTGTGCATATAATTTAAAGATTTTTTTAAATTTATATTTAAGTTGTGGTTTGACTGGTGTAATAATACAAACAAACATTTGAAAGCATTGACCTTTAATTTGTTAACTGAAAGACATTTTATACTGTAAGTGAATAACTTGGTCAGCTCTATAGAGCCTGACTTGACATATTCAGTGGTCAGAATGATTTTCTGACATTCTGGAGTCTGATTTTCTATCTGTTCATAATAATGGAAGGGCCGTATTGACTGCAGCTCCTGGTTGTCTGCTGTACACTTCCTCTCTCTCTCTCTCTCTCTCTCTCTCTCTCTCTCTCTCTCTGAGACTCACAAGAGGATCTGTTCTGACCACATCTGCTGTAATGCACAAACCCAGCTGCAAACAGCAGTTTAAGCACATACTTTGTTATACAGTTGTTTTATCAACCTAATTTTTACGATTTCCCCTTTTAGTTATTTTATAGTACATAACACAGGGCTGTTTATATATTCAGGTTCTGGATCCCAAAAGGTGGATATTATTTTGAACTATACAGTGCTAATGGTCCTTTCTTTTTCTGTCAGGTTTTGGTCCGTATGAGGCCACTGTCTTGCAGATGAGCCATCAGTGGGGGCTGTCGTGTCGCAGACCCAGATAGTGACTGGCGGCTGCGGCCCAGGCCCCTCACAGCATGCCCAACGCTGTTCGCGCAGGGAGTCTGAAAGACCCCGACATCGCAGACCTCTTTTTTAAAGAAGACCCTGAAAGACTCTTCTCAGACCTGAGGGAGATTGGCCATGGCAGCTTCGGCGCTGTTTACTTTGTGAGTTCTTTTGCATCTCCTAAAAAAAAAGACCTTTTAAAGCTATAACATAATTTAGTTTGTGAGTAAACACCAAAATCATAGCCATCCTAGTACTGAATTAAAGCATGCATATATGTTTTTACAGGCACGAGATGTGCGGACCTCAGAGGTGGTGGCCATCAAGAAAATGTCCTATAGTGGAAAACAGTCCAATGAGGTGAAAATGATGTTCTCGATTAAAATCAAATGCTAAAATAAATATAGAAAGTAATCAAAATAAAAGCAAATTACTCTATTTTAAACTGATGAAATGGAATAGAAATATTAAATGAAAAAATCAGTTAAATAAATACTGTGATACTGAAGAGTACTGCGTCTTATGATTGACCATTTTTATATACAGTGAGGGAAAATAAAAGGCTCTGGTCTTTATCTGAACACTACATCATGTCTTAGAAACAATTGTTCCAAATGAAGGTAAAAATATTCAGATTCCCCATGCTGCCCAGAAGGGGTTTGCCTAACCATTTTCTTTCAAATTGAATCCATTTTTTTCCAGAAATGGCAGGATATAATAAAAGAGGTGAAATTCCTTCAGAGGATAAAGCACCCAAACAGCATAGAGTATAAAGGATGCTACCTGCGGGAGCACACAGCATGGGTAAGAAACTCAGCTCTGATTATGTATCCGCTCTTATGCCAACAGTCTATATCCATGGAAGTTCTGAATATGAAGGTTTTTTTTCTGTAACTTGTTTTCTCTGTGCATGGACTCCTTGCTGAATCATGTCTCTGATTCTCTAGCTGGTTATGGAGTACTGTCTGGGGTCCACCTCAGATCTCCTCGAGGGTAAGCTTGGATATTTTGATGCTTGTGTTGATATACTACAAAGATATTGACTGTGTTCATACTATCTCTAGTTACAAAAAAAGAAGGATGTATTTCTGGAAGTATTTGTTTATCTCCAGTGAGACCTCTTTAAAACTGTTTTTTTTTTTTTACTCGCAGTACACAAAAAACCTTTACAAGAGATTGAGATTGCAGCAATTACTCATGGTGCTTTGCAGGGTTTGGCGTACCTGCACTCCCACAACATGATTCACAGGTGAGTGAATCAGAAGAAAAGTGCCTTAGAATCTGGCTGTGTATTACTGAACTGAATCAGTATAGAACTGACTCACTCTGATAAATAATATTGCTGTGTTTTCGTGGAACTGCTTAGTGTTGTATTGAACTTGATGACACTTACCATTGTTACATATATCTGGTTGGACTATTTTGCTTTTTTAGCTTCAAACTATGCTGAAAAGCTTTTCATTGGCGAAAAAAAATAAATGTAAAAATTATATCTAAAATGTGACTCACTCAGTATTAATTTCTTGTTTGTTGAACTGTTGTATAAAGTCAAAATCACATGTGCAGTCTCATACTGATTTTCAAAAGAAACTATATCTAGTGTGATATCACTTGTATTACTGGTTATATGTATCATATAAAAAGAAAAACCCATAAAGTGAACCGTTTTGATGCAATCCATTGACAGAAATGTAATATTGAACAATACTTGTACAGCATTTATTATTGATTGTTTAAATTCTTGCTTGTTAATATTAATGCACTGCGAGTTAACATGAACTAACGATGAACAACTTTATTTTCATTAACTAACATTAACATAGATGTAATTAACAACAAATACTGTAATGTTGACTAGTATTCATTGTTTGTTATAGTTAATAAATAAATACATTAACATTAACTAATAAAACATTATTATAAAATGTTGCCACAAAACTGGTAAATTTTGAATTTTTGGTGGATTATTTTAATCAGTCCAATCCAATAAATCAAATATATTAACATGCCATGCTCATGTCTTGCAGTACATAATGTAATGTCTCAGTCTCAAAAGGTTGACATTTCTAGTGCCAAATAAGGGCAGTGTGTAGTTCAGGTTTATAAGATTACTTTTCCTCCCAACTTTTTTTTTTGTTTTCACAGGGATATCAAAGCTGGAAACATCCTGCTCACAGAGCCTGGACAGGTGAAGCTGGCAGATTTCGGTTCTGCCTCCATCGCCTCTCCTGCCAATTCATTTGTGGGGACTCCTTATTGGTGAGTTAAACGTTGTTTTTATTCATTTCTTGAGACTTCTAACAGTTACAAACTTAATAGTGTTCATCAGAATATATTAATATAAAAGTCAGTGTGAAATTAAAATTTGCAATGATTATTTTGCTAGATCACATTGTTATTCTTTAGGTGAACAATTAGTCCATGGTAATTAAATATATTTTGATAATCTTCAATCAAAGTCTACAAAGTGACTATTTGCTTCAGCCACAATATTCTTAACCATGCCCCTCTTACCGTTAGTTTGCTATGAGAGAATGATGCACAAAAAGAAAGCCCCGCCCTCTACTTAAAATTCCATTTCAGTTTGAAGTACATCAACATACTGAAATAAAAGTCTCAGCAACTTCTGGTTCACACGGACTTTAATCAATTATTCATAGACAACTCACCAATTTGTGCCAGGAAAGCCTAAATATTGGTGGAATTAATCATGTTTGAAAGGCCTACTAGACCTGCCAACTGCAGAAATGTATTATTGTTAGTTTATTGATGATTGCTGTTTCGTCAATCACAGGATGGCCCCAGAGGTGATCCTGGCCATGGATGAGGGCCAATATGATGGAAAGGTTGACATCTGGTCTCTAGGAATAACCTCTATTGAATTAGGTGAGATAAAAAAAATTTGGTTGACATAGACTTATATATTTTTAGTTTTTTCCAGTCTGTTTCTGACAATGTTTTCTCCTCCAGCTGAAAGGAAACCTCCGCTCTTTAACATGAATGCTATGAGTGCCTTATACCACATTGCGCAGAATGAGAGTCCATCCCTGCAGTCCAGTGAATGGTGAGTGATGGATTTTCTCTCATTCTTCCACTTAGAGCTGTAGTGTTTGAAATCCTCCTGATCTCTTTGTTTTCTCTCAGGACGGACTACTTCAGAAATTTTGTGGACTCCTGCTTACAGAAATTGCCCCAGGACAGACCACACTCTGAAGAACTGCTGAAAGTAAGTGAAAGAAAGTTCACTGTTCAGACAGGAGTTTGGGGGTTCAGCGAGTTCTTCTTGAAGTTTCATGCTCAGGGACGCTGTAAGAATTCAGAGTCTCTGCACTCTGATGCCTTTAGCTGTTTGATTTTAATCTTAATGTTCTGGCTTTCAGATGTTTTCTTGCATCCGTGGCACAAGGGAGTTCATAATGCTAAGCCGAACAATAAAACAGCTGGCTTGGTAGTAGTTCAGATTATTACTGTACTTTATCCACTTTCACTAAATTAAAAAAAATCCTAAAGTTGATGCTATACAGAGTGTTTTAAACACAATGGTGTCAATTTCATTTCAATTTCAAGTGTCAATCTGTGAGGGGAAAAACATGTTGTAAATAGAAGCCTCTGACCAATAAAACAATTAGTTCTTCAAAACAATAAAAAAAGTTTTTAATATTTTATCTTTTTAGATTTTATTATTACTATTTAATTATTCAAAAAGTATACCGCTACAATGTCACAAACACATTTGTTGGAAACAATGCAAAACATAACAGGTTATTCTTAATTTGTCAAAAATATTACATTCTTAAAAATAAAGTATTTTTTTCCAAATGATAAAAAAACAATAATATTTTAAAGTATTGTTTATTAATATTACTTTAAGTTTTTTTTAAAAATTACTTTATGTATTAATTACACCGCTATTACTCCAGTCTTCACTATCACATGATCCTTTAGAAACGATTCTATGCTGATTTGGTGCTTAACAAATTTTTCTTGTTTAAATGCAGGAAACCGTGATGTCTTTTAGGATTATTTGAGTTCAGATGTTAAAAAAAGAACAGCATTTAATTGAGATATAAAATTGTTAAGAAACGATGTAAGATCTTGTAAAGATAAAGATTTAAAGGTATTTACTGACACTTTCTGTCACATTTAATTTAATGCATTCTAACTAAATAAAATGATTGTGTTCTTTAATAAAACTGAAATTAAACATATAAATTATTGCCATGTTTGGTGCACGCATTCATATTACTTGCTCATTCGAAACTATTTAAAATTCTCTCTTAGTTGCTTTTAAGGCATCTGATCCTTGTATGCTGATCTCTTTTTGCCATGTGCAGCATGCATTTGTCCAGCGTGAAAGGCCAGAGTCTGTGCTTATTGACCTGATCCAGCGCACCAAAGATGCTGTGAGAGAGCTGGACAACCTGCAGTCTCGCAAGATGAAAAAGATCCTCTTCCAGGAGGCCCACAACGGCCCTGCGGTAGAGGTCCCAGACGATGAAGAGGTCAGTTATTGTAGTTGTACAGTATGTCTCCGTTTCCTTTGACCCTTGGTGCTCTGCCAAATGCGTTTCACAGTCTTCCTGCAGCAGGAGGAAGTTGTGTTTCGTCCTGTCTATAGAGCCACACTGCCTCAACCTATTTAGGATATTCTTATTGAAAAAAACCTTTCCATTTATTCAATGTGTTGCAGGAAGTAGAGCACAGTGTTGGGCGTACGGGCACAGTGAACAGCGTAGGCAGTAACCAGTCCATCCCTAGCATGTCGATCAGCGCAAGCTCACAGAGCAGCTCGGTCAACAGCCTGCCTGACGCTACAGACGCCACTGATGACAACAAGAGCGAGGTGGACCTAATGGAGAAAGACCAGACCATCATACCAAACAGCTCCATAATTCACGTCAGACCGGTTTGTATTTACATTTAAGTACAGGTATTATATCGCTCACCATTTCTTTAGCGCATGAGATGCAGGTTGATAAGTCTCAGACAACACTTTCAAATGGACTGTAAAAATGTCATTCAGTGACCTCCTGGTGGTTATTGGAGGAGAGAGAAAAAACTAACTAACTAAAATCTACTTTTTTAATGCATCCAGCTCTAATATTATTGGCTATTTTCTTGCCCTGTTCTCAACTAACGAATCAATCGGCTAAACACAAGTATAGCTTATGTCTTATGTTGTACTGGACAGATATTCTGACAGATTTGCTACTTTTTAGCATGTTTTGTACAACCTTTCACATTATTATTTAAATGCATTTTTTTATATATTCTATAATTGTTATATCAAATATTGCTCAACAACTCACCACTAAACAACACATAAAAAGCATTAATTGTGATTAGTTTTTGGCATTCCATAATGGCTCAAAATATCAAACATGTTGATTCTAATAATTCTGAAGCTAAAATGGTCTGTACCTATTATGGTTTGTGAATTTATTTATGTTTTTCAGTAAACTTTTTGTGTCATTTAATCTAGACTGTAAATTGGGGTAAAGAAGTGTGGTCAATATTAATAATATATATTTCCTTAAAATTGCAAAAGCTATATTGTTGCAAATGGTAGTACTCAAAGTTACTAAAATGCTTGAAGTAATAATACAGGGGTTTAAGACTTTTAAGAAACCCGTTATTTGATTGTTTTTGAAATACAAAGCACATCAAACATGCATGGATCATGCATGATCAAACATGCATGCTGTTTGTTCTGTTTTTTTTATGGTATTCATATGCTGTCTGTAGGAGGAAGAGAGCTACCAAGAAGAAACTGAAGTTCAGAAACAGCCCACAGAGCCCCAGTCTCCCCCAGCACAGACTCCACGGCGTCAGTACCGCAATCGAGAGCACTTTGCCACCATCCGCACAGCTTCCCTGGTGAGAGCCACATTATCACCCAAAAACAGTCAGGGAGTCTCTTTGATCAATTTAAGTTTAATAGTTTACTGCTTCTTCAGCGCTTGAAGGTCAAAAGCTCGTTTCTGTTCTGTTGGTCAAACACTTGTCTTTGTGTGCTGTAGGTGACGCGTCAGATTCAAGAACACGAGCAGGACTCCGAGGTGCGCGAGCAGATGTCTGGCTACAAACGTATGCGCAGGCAGCACCAGAAACACCTCCTGGCCCTGGAGAATAAGCTAAAGGGCGAGATGGACGAGCACAGACTCAAGCTGGACAAAGAACTGGAGAACCAGAGGAACAGCTTTGCTGCTGAGATGGACAAACTCATCAAGAAGCACCAGGGCACCATGGAGAAAGATGTACTGTGACTTAATCAAACAAAAAATAAAGCAATAAAAGGTGTAGCAAAACATTTTTATCTAAATAATTTTTCTTTCTAGGCCAAGACTTTTGCGAATGACGAGAAGAAATTCTTGCAGCACATCCAGAGCCAGCAGAAGAAGGAGCTCAATAGCTTCCTGGAGTCTCAGAAACGCGAGTACAAACTGCGCAAGGAACAGCTCAAAGAGGTCAGGGAGCCACTTTAGACAGCCTTGCTCTCTCATCCTTCATAAATTCCATTGCTCATTCCCGTTTATTACATATTTGCATTGCAGGAACTGAATGAGAACCAGTCCACACCAAAGAAGGAGAAGCAGGAGTGGCTGTCCAAGCAGAAGGAGAACATCCAGCACTTTCAGGCGGAGGAGGAAGCCAATCTCCTCCGCCGACAGCGTCAATATCTGGAGCTCGAGTGCCGCAGGTTCAAGCGCCGCATTCTTATTGCACGTCACAATGTGGAGCAAGATCTCATGAGAGAGGTTAGGCGACGCCATGTATGGAAATGTACAAATGTGATTGACAGCTGTCCAGTTTTTTTAGCTCTCTGTTTTTATCATTCTCAGGAGTTGAACAAGCGCCAGACGCAGAAAGATCTGGAACATGCCATGCTGCTCCGACACCACGAGTCCATGCAGGAGCTGGAGTTCAGGCACCTGGGCACCATCCAGAAAATGCGTGCGGAGCAGATTCGCCTGCAGCATCAGACTGAGCTCACCAACCAGCTGGAGTACAACAAGCGCAGAGAGAGGGAGCTGAGGCGCAAACACGTCATGGAGGTCCGACAGCAGCCCAAGAGCCTCAAGGTAACCTCACTCCAGTTTTAAGGTCAAGGTTGAGAAATTCTTAAACTGATATATGTGAGGTATATGGTTAAAGAATTTTTGACTAGTATTCTAACTAGTTTAAAAATCAATTAGTATATTAGTAAAACAATTAGTAATATTTGCTCCATTTTTATCTTTTGTCCACTTGCTAGTTCTCCAGTAGTCAACATTTGAAGTGGATCAAAAAAGGTTCATGAAAATTGTTTAAAGCTTGAACAACACCCATCCTCGTCTTTTTTTGATCCACTTCAAATGTTGACTACTGGAGTTGATTAGTCAGCCTGACTGGTTTTAGTTTTTTCACCCTATGTTTTTGACTAGTCCACTGTCTATAAACCAACTACTTGATCAGTGAGGTCAAAAAGATTTGGTCCTCCTTATTTATTTTACAAATGTGCCACTTTTCCAGTAGCAGCTGACTAGTTATGTTGGTTTGAGAAAGCCAACATACTGTTATCTTACTTAAACATAATATTATTATTCCATCTTCTTAGACCAATTCTGCCTCCTTCTAGGCTTTAATGCTACAAGCCTCAAATTTGACCAAAAGCTGTGTTCTGCATTAGATTGTGTTGCTATATCTTTTCAGACTTATAGTTTTCCAATAAAAAATTTTTAAGCATTATATTTTTCTAAATATGGCAAGCCAGTTTAACTTAAAGTCCATATTTTTTACTGATATGACACGCCATTTTTGCATGTATCCCTTTCACACTTATTAAACATTATATTTTTAATAAAATATGGCAAGCCATTTTTAAATAATGTCCAAGTCCAATTTTTGACGGTCATAGAGATATCAGGGTTGATTTATATCACTCATATTGGTAAGAAGCTTTGATGTATTATTACTAAGCTGTCAATTGTCCCCATAGCAACAAAACAGGCTAACCTAGCAACCATTTAAAAACAGCAATATATTTACGTCAGAGCATCTTCGGGACCTGGGTAGGGTTGCACCAGCTGATTGTAAGTTCTTTCTTAAACTGGAACGTAAAGGCCACACTAGGGGCTTAGTAACTACTAGCTAGTTTGTAACTAAATTTGTTCTCACTTTCGGCTGCACGACATGTTCTTTGGGCAAACCGTAGTTAGTATGTCGTAAGCTCTCTGTAAAGTCACGCGTAGTCGCATTGAATGACATAATATCCAATAAAAAGCATTTAAATCGTTAAACTGCTTTAAAATTCTGCAACTAATCTATCTATCTATATCTGTATCTATATTTAACTGTCCTATATGAAAATGAAATGACAAATTACAATTTTATAGCACATTAAATTAGTCCGTCAAACAGACGACGCACACATCTGCATCGCGAGCCATGAATGCACACGAAGTTAGCAAAACATTAAACTTGAATTTTTTTAATATCCCACACAGGAAAGAGAAAAGAGCAGGAAGAAAAACTCAGTGATAAATAAATTCTCGTTTTAATAGAATACAATTTACACAAAACACTCCTTAAAAGAAAATTAAACTTTTTTCAAAAACAGAAACAAATGCGAGCTTTGGGAGGAAAATAAGGCTGTGAGTAGACGGAGAGCATTCTTCAATATGATCGCAAGCTCCTCAATGTAAACTAATCTCACCGTCATATCTTCTCTACCGTTATACATGGGGGTAGGCTGCCGTAAATATTTAGTTGGAATGTGGCGTTACGTTTAAACTAAGTTCAGTGGTGCAACACAAAAATATTTAGTAATGTGTAAGTTGTAACTTCATGTCCCTTTAAGTCATAACTAGGCTACGTTTTAACTTACGCACTGCTGGTGCAACCGGCCCCTGGGTTTTGGCTCATTTGACTCATGCTAGCTAGCAAAATGGGACTTCCTATGTATGCATGATAACAATGATTAGCCAAATGCTAATAACGAATAGCCACATGCTATTAATGATTATCTAAGTGCAATAACATATGCTAGAAATGCTTACTAAGTATTAGGATTTGATCAAACATGTACATGAGGGTTGCCATTTAGTAACCCAGTTTACGTTAGCAACTGCTTAGCAACCTCCTAGCAATGCCATAAACATTTTAGCAACTGCCTAGCAACCACCTAGCAACCGCTGTGCTTTCTGCCAACTGCCATTCCCAGTCCTAGCGCAGTCACGTTGGCTTTCTCAAGCCAACATCAAAGTTATAGTTAGATTAGTTTTAGATTCCCTCCATTTATTGTGTATTTTGACTAGTCCACTAACTAATTGGCAAGGTAATTATTGAGGTAGACTACTATTAGATATATTTTACATGTTTATTTTATTGTATTTATGGCTTGTCTGCTAGTTTGGTTTCATTATTTTTCACTATATGCTACTGTTTTTAAACACAAGTGTATACCATCTTAACATTCAGAAGAAACATATATTGGGATTAGTTGACTCTAAAAGCAACTATAAAAGGCTTTCTTTTGATTTATTATTTGTTCCGACAACCCACCAGCTAATTGTTTTGATTAAATCTTGTTATGCACTACCCTAATTATTTCATTTATTTCCTCAAAACTTTAGTTTACTGACTTTTTGCCTCCCTGACAGTCCAAAGAGCTCCAGATCAAGAAACAGTTCCAGGATGCATGTAAAATCCAGACCAGGCAGTACAAAGCCCTGCGAAACCACCTGCTGGAGAGCACGCCGAAACCCGAACACAAAACCATGCTGAAGAGACTGAAGGAGGAGCAAACCCGGAAACTAGCCATCCTCGCCGAGCAGTATGACCATACCATCAACAACATGCTCTCCACACAGGCTGTAAGTATGAGACACAAGACGATACGCTAAACCTGTTTCTCCATCAGTGCCCGATGAAATGATATGGATTTTCTTTCTGTTTCTCAGCTGCGTCTGGACGAGGCTCAGGAGGCGGAGTGTCAGGTACTGAGGATGCAGCTGCAGCAGGAGTTGGAGCTGTTGAATGCCTATCAGAGTAAGATCAAGATGCAGACGGATGCACAGCAGGAGCGAGAGAGGAAAGAGCTGGAGCAGAGAGTGTCCCTGAGGAGGGCCCTGCTGGAGACTAAGGTCCTTCAGAGTCACTTAAACACACCACCACTTTCATGTTTTTCACTTTTCTTTCTATAAATGTTTAATAGGGCTATTCTGGTATAATATCACCAACATAGTGCACGAAAAAGGCAAAAATGCTTTAGCAAAAGCATTTTATATACTTTTTATTGTTTGTTAATTTTATTACATTTTTTCACTTTTGCAAAAGTACTGCTAGAACTGTTTAGGCAAACATTTTATCAGGGCAATTATTTTATTTTTGAGTGTAAGAGTATTTGAGAACCTGCTTTAATGTTAGACACATTTAATTATACAGACATTTTTATGAGGACAACTATTTTACTTTACTTTAATGCATTAACATATAACATTCCAGTTACACAGAACACTCTAAGTGAACACTCCATTTAGATAATTAATTTAATGTTAGCTAGACATTTTATTGTTTTATCAATTTTAAAACCTGTTATTTGATATTTATTCAATACCATTCATATTTAATTTGCTCTTAAGTATCCGAATGATTTTTGGAGCCACTATACATTTAAGCTTTTTAAAAGCATGTTAATAATTAAACTGGTCTGTCTCCCAGATCGAAGAGGAGATGTTGACCCTGCAGAACGAGCGCACTGAGCGCATCCGCAGCCTGCTGGAGCGGCAGGCCAGAGAGATTGAGGCTTTCGACTCTGAGAGCATGCGCTTGGGCTTCAGCAACATGGTCTTGGCCAACATTTCTCCTGAGGGCCTGAGCCACAGCTTCCCAGGGGCCCCGGCCAGTTGGATGCCTCATCAGCATCACTCAGACGGCTCTCAGGGGACACAGTGGAGCAGCAGCGCCGGTTCGGGGGCCAGTCACCACTACCACCCCAGTCAGGGAGGAGCACAGGTTCAGCAGGCCTGGGGCCAAGCCATCCCAGGAAGTGGGCTTCCTCCGTGGGGCCACTCCTCCTCGGGGCCCCCGGTGGCCATGCCAAAAAGCAGCGTGGGGATGCGGAACAGCCCCCAGGCGCTTAGGAGGACCACCTCAGCGGGGCGCACTGAGCCGGGCATGAGTAGGAGCACCAGCATCACATCTCAGATATCCAACGGTTCACACCTGTCCTATACATAAACACCAGTGCGTTTGTGCCAACCCTGCACAAACACACACACACACGCATACACAAAGGGTAGGGGAACGCACTGGCACACACTAAAGACTGGCACAGAGAGCAGAGTTAACTGCACCCTTTTATTCTCTTCTCTTTTTCCTCTCTTTTGTTCCATTAACTTTCCTACATGCAGATTTGCTTGTAAACAATAGTAAATATCACTCAGGTCTAAAGGTTTTCCAACTTTGCATGAAGCATTTTTCATGACCGTGCAGAGTCTAAAACACTAGCTTCACTTAAAGCTCACTTGATGAGATTCCTATAATGCTTAAATGCTAGTGAAATATATATATATAAATAAATAAATAAATATAGATATTTATTGCTTTAGCTGTAGTCCACATAAAGTGTGGATTCATAAACCAAAAGGAGATTTAAAGGGGATGATGGCCATAAATCATAATATTTTTGTATATAAATTATTATGTACGAAAACAGTCTCAGCTGTCAGCCTGCTGTCATGCTCTTAGGAAAAACATTGGGCTTAAGAAAAGAAAAAACAATGAAATGAGTATATGTGATGGGAAGAAAGCTGTCCAATGTGTTGTGTTTAGATTTTCAAGTTGGATGATATAGTTGCAGATTTACATGATTTAGGGGTTTTCTTACATCAAGTACTGTATTTTTGCAGAAAGTAATGTGAAAAAATACACATTTCCTTTTTTATTTTCATCAAGAATACTTGACCATTTTGTCATCTGTTTAGTCGTCAGGTATAGGTCAGTGAGGCTGTGTTTTTGCATTTTGAACCGAGCGGTCAAGCACAAATCGGTTCATATCTCCAGCATACAGTACTTTCTTATTTAGTCTGTGCTTGCATTAAGCAGATAACCTGACTTCAGTTGTTTCAGCCTTCGATACACCCTTTATTTCTCTAGGTCAGCCAGCTTTCATCTGGATCAGGCATCCAGACTCGCTTAGATGTGGTGCTTTTTTGATTATTCATCATATGTGATGTTTTAGAAGTGCAATGCCAGCTTAAAATATCAGATATATATGTTCAGTGCCTTGAATGTGTTATAGACATGCCAAGTGAATGTTTTCATGTAGCTGAAAAAACATTACCCAAAATTTATAATTAAATCATATTTCCCTAAGTTAATGAGTCCATTTAGGAGTCCATTTTGGTACACCTAAAGATGAGCTATATTATCCCGCTATGTGTAATGCTAAACATTTGTGTTAAACTTTTGAGGTGCCTTTTAATAGCTGCCAAGCAGAAGCACTTTATGTAGTGTGTTGTGTTTAAAGGAATATTTTTACAAGCATTCTCAACTATAAAAAAAAAAACGACTAATGTAGGCGTAAAGCTGTGTAGTGGTGGATGTTGAGTATGCTTACTGTTACTCTTAAAAGGTTTTGTGTGGTCATTTTAAGGAAGTGGATGTGAATTTGTTGACGGTTTTGGTACAGTATCATCATGAAGGAAATGAATGCAGAACCTGCCTGAATGTACTCTGTCCTCTGTCAGGTTTGTGGTATGTTGTTGACACTCTGGGAATGTAATGTAACGCACTGTAGGGTCATGATGAACAGCTTTCTTTCTTTTTCTCTGAAGGTCATGACAGCAGGTTTTCTTATGTGACACTTGACAGGAGAAGGCAAAACACTCTTGATTGGTCTCATGACCTCCACACTAAACAGCAAACAGTGTGTTCACTGTTGCGCAGTCAAATGTTTGGACACATTTGCAGTTTATTTTTTTACTATTAAAATTTCTATGTTTTGAGTCAGATTTTTACAATATTGTTTCCAAAGAGATTTGTTTTTTTAATGTTATTTTAAAATGGGATATATCTGAATTGTCGTCATCTTCCATTCTTCAAACC
>CAIGQW010024412.1:3965372-4001519 GCA_903798125.1 Danio choprae
TTTTTTCTGGGATATTCATCGCAATAATTTGAAAACAATAAAAAAAAAAATTGGTATAAATACCTATCAAATGCCCCTCTCAATGCTTGTATATTAGATCTGGTAGTTTTAACGAGGCGCTAAACAACGCAATTACTGTTCAAAATAATTAACCATATAATTGCCTTAATGATAACCAGGGTCGTCTTTTGCAAGCATGAGTGGTTGTGAGTTGTGCAATGGAAGTGTTTGGAAGCTAAATAAAGAATGCAATGCAGTCTGTGGATCATTGGCTCACGGCTATGTTGTGAAACCAAAGCATTAAAAAAAGAGAGATGCCATGTACAAAGAAACACTGTAATGCTGTATATTTGCTTATTATTTACACTTCCAATCCGGCATAAATACACTGTTCATGTTGGCTCAAATGAAAGTGGTTGCATATTCATCAGTGAATGATAAATGAAACTTCAGATCTGTTTAAACACGATGCTTATGATATCTGGACATGTTGAAAGTTCTGTTGGAATTCAATTGGCTATTTCCTTCTTCCTTGAAGGCACACTGGCAGGGCTCTTGGCACGAATGTAAGGTTTGTTTTGTCCAAGAAGGGGAATGCTGTTGCATGTTTCAGGATGTGTTGTCCATTTTCTTCTTTGCTATTATGCTTGATGAACGTGAGAAAGAGAAATGTTTCTCACAATTTTAGACAGTCCCCGATTTAGAGTCCATTTGCATTATATTTTAACCACTGAAAAATGAGCCCAGTTTTATATTTTATATATTCTCCTCAGTCCTCACCACAGACAATTTTACAATTAGCCACTTTAACATTGTATGGCAGAAAGGCATTGAGCCCACAATTACACCGGCTTCAAACATTCCTTTCCTGGCATTCTGTTGAACTGTAACCTAAAATGACACATTTCTTTAAATACTATCCTCCTACTTATTCAAATGACCTATTCTAGCACTATACACCATTAAATCTTTTATAGTGGGTCTTCAGTAATGTCTGCTTTACTGCAATCCAATGCTAAAGACATTCATTTTTATAAAACAAAGACACTAATTTTGGGTAAAAAATAAAAAAGTAAATACTGAACACTTAAAAATTGGATCTTTATTGGCTTAAGTTCTCATTGGGTTCTGATTAGGAATTAACAATGCTTGATTTGAAGTCGTCATTCTTGTCATCAGTGTTGGCTTTAGTTGGGCTGTTGACAGTTGATTTTTCTGACTGCTGTAACTGTTTATAAACCTCTGAGATGGCTGAAAGGTTTTGGATTTTTTTTTGTTTGTTTAATAATTAAAGGAGGGCAGCATGGTGGCGCAGTGGGTAGCTCTTTTGCCTCACAGCAAGAAGGTCGCTGGTTCGAGCCTCGGCTGGGTCAGTTGGCATTTCTGTGTGGAGTTTGCATGTTCTCCCTGTGTTTGCGTGGGTTTCCTCCGGGTGCTCCGGTTTCCCCCACAAGTCCAAAGACATGCACTATAGGTGAATTGGGTAAGCTAAATTGTCCGTGTATGGGTGTTTCCCAGTGATGGGTTGCAGCTGGAAGGGCATCCGCTGCGTAAAACGTATGCTGCATAAGTTGGCGGTTCATTCCGCTGTGGCGACCCCAGATTAATAAAGGGACTAAGCCGAAAAGAAAATGAATGAATGAATGAATAGTAATTAAAGGGTCATTTACTTGCGCTCATACAGGTTTGGAACAATTAATGGTGAGAGAAAAAGATAGATTATCATTTTTGAGTGAACTGTCCTTGTAACATCATCTTTGCATGCATGACACTGCCACTGTAAATCTCTTCTCATTTATCAGATTTCTGTTGTCATGTGTTGCAGTTAATATATATAACACTTACATTGAAATACTTCCAACTAAATAACTGATTGACGTCTAGCAGCTTGTTGAACATGTTTTGATGGTTGATATTGAAGGATCAGCAGCGAGCGTCCAGAGCATGACAAGTTCTCCATGCATTTAGACTATGTACCAGTTTCTGCAACACAAGAGTGAAAACATCAAATTATCATGAAATGTAATAAAATAGCTTCTCTTCGATAAGAGATAAGCAGGTAGTGGAATTAATTTCAGTATTAGGGGCAGAGGACGATCCTCCAAACATGACAGCGATTCTCTAGCTCAGGGGTGTCTAAACCAAGTCATGGGGGGCCAGTGTCCTGCATAGTTTATCTCCAACTTCCTTCAACACACCTGCCTGGAAGTTTCTAGTATACCTAGAAAGAGTTTGATTAGCTGGTTCAGGTCTGTTTAATTGGGATTGGAACTAAAATATGGAGGACATCGGCCCTCCAGGACAGAGTTTGGACACCCCTGGACTAGCTACTCTAATTGAACTCAATGTACTGCTGTGGACTTTAATAATGAAGCAATACTTTAAAAGCATATGTTGGGGAACAAAAACTATTGCTACAAAGTAGAAAAATAAATGAGAAAAACAAAAGTATTTACACTGTTTGACTTTGATAATATTCGGCCAAATTCTCAAGGAAAAGCAAGGAAAGGAAATAACTGCGCGCTAATGTATAAATGGTGCAGATTACTAGATATAAGTAACACTGCTGACATTAGAGCTATATATGGGGAAAACGCTTTCCAGATGCTTTTTTTCTTTCTATCTCCAAAACAGGGACAGATAATGGAAGGAGCATTTCATTGGGCGTGAAATACTGCTAAAAATATGGTTGATACCACTCTGACAATCCCATGTGAAATCTAGGAATTGCTTTTTGCAGTAAATGCCTTTGATGCATATAATTTGACACATCTTACACGGGATCCCTCTTTTCTTGTGACCAGAGCAAACCACTCCCTAAGCTTGAGGTTTTCTTGGCACTGTCTGAGTCATAATAATACGTTAAAAAGCATTCCCATCAGCTAAGACTTTCAATGTCTCCTTGGACTGGCCGTTTCCAGAAGCGTCTGTGGTCTGCATAGAGGAGATGCAGGTTTTCCTCTGTCTGGTTTGTGCTTTTGACCTTTTTGGTCTGCATTATTCACTACCTTTACTGCTTGGAGATGATGGAACGGTGCATCCGACGAAACCTGCTCAGAATGACCTGTCCTTGGCAACTGTAAGTTCAACCAAGTTACTATTATGGATATTGAAATATCGCTGAACATATACAGCATGTTGTTCTTTTAAATAACAAAAGCAGAAATGTTTCAGAAATGTAAACTTTCCATTCATTTTTAGACAGCACAATACCAATGTTTTAAATGTAAAAAGAGTTTTGAAATCTGTATTTGGTGGAATAACCCTGATTTTCAACAAATGAAAACATTCTTTGACCAACACTGTAAACAAATGTTGGGTTCCATACAATTCCTTCATGTTGTCCCAACACAATTAGATTAAGTTAACTTAAAAGATTTTACAAATTTAATTGGATTGAACATAAAAGAATTAAATTGTCTTAATAAAACCTCAAGAATTATGTTGATTCAGCTCATTTTAAATAAGTAGTTTAAACAAGCATTTATTTTTTTGAGTGAAGGGTCAAGTGGGAAATGCTCTAAAATGTCAACATATTTATTTGAAATTTGAAAGAAATTACCTTTTAACAAAACAAATAACAATTTATAAACATTTTACTAAAACCCATACCTATAAATACACATATATGAATTTAGGAAAAGTACAGATGTTTTCATTGATCATTCAGTTTTAGCATGCATGACCTAAAATTCAAAATGACAAAAAAAAAAGATCATTTAATTATTGTGTCTACTATGTCAATGAATACAGGTTTATGTAAAACTACTGGCATAATATGCTGAAAATACACAAATACAACTGCTTTTACCTAAAATCATACACATATAAATCTCAATTTACATTAATATTGATATACGCTATGTTTCTGCAGAAATACTTGCAGCAATTCTACAGTTTCCAAGCAGATTCTACAGGCCGCAAAAGAAGGAGTCGTCCCTCTTTCTCTTCCAAGCTGAAGGATATGCAGAGTTTTTTTGGTTTGAACAGGACAGGAACCCTGAACGCAGACACTCTTGCTGTCATGAGGACTCCTCGATGTGGCGTCTCGGATGTGGAGGATTACAGTCACCGGCGTGGAAACAGGTGGAAGAAAAACATCATCACTTATGGGTAAATTCCATGTTTATGTTGTGTATGTGGCATGTAATGCTCTGTATCTTGATGTATGATAATTTAAGTGGTGTAATCTTAAAGCGTTGGGAGGTACACCAATGACTTACCAGTGAATACAGTGGACGATCTGATCTCTTCGGCTCTGGATGTCTGGGCCAAAGCCAGTCCTCTTACTTTCCTGAGGCCGTATTCCCATCAGGCGGACATCATGGTGGAGTTTGTTGGAAAAGGTAAGGTAGCATTTGCTTATTTTTACCTCTGAAGTATGATATTATTTCCATATTTATTGTGCCATGTCATTAATCCTGTCAGTTATTTTAAAGTCGCAATTACATAAACACTTGCGATATCTGTTTGATTAAAAATAAATAAATACTGTGGAAATAAAAATGTATATAATCTAGTTCCAAATTGACAAAAAATATATATATATATAACTGAAAAGCTATATTCTTTGTTTTCATTCAAAAACAATAGCAGGCCAAGTGTTGGGAGACATGTAACCTATTGTCTTTGTGCACTTCCCAAATGGCTGATTGGATTAACACCTATGCGTCTGAATGGGTACTATTATGTTGATGAGATTAGGGCCGGGGAAATGCTGTTTACCTGGTTGACTCCTGTACTTCATTTGCATGTTTTGTTTAGATTAGTCTCCACCTCTATGTATCACTGACCCGCTAAAATGTATTTAAATTGAGTGCAAAGTTGCACTCGTTTCGATTTTTTGATGACAAACACAGAAATGACGAGTTCTCATTAAAGGATTCTGCATTGAATATACCCAAAAAAGTCTCCTGCTTTATCTACTCTTCAATTCACAACAATACATAGCTGTTACTATCCTAACAATCATGATTTTTCTCTGAAGTTATAAGCCGAGATGTAAACCTAGAATTGTGAGGGGGAAAAAAATCCATAGAGTTCTAAAGAAAAATTCAGGGAAAGATTGGAATTCAGACTTAGTATCTCAGTTTCTGAATAGTGAAAAACGTACACTGTTGGTGTAAACTTGGAGTTGTGGAAAAGGCCCCCCCCCTCAGAATTGCAAATTTATATCTCAAAATTGTAAGACACTCGCATTTCTGAAAAAACAAGATATGAACAAGAATGTAAACCTGCATTAGTAATTTTATACATCACAATTTTGAGACAGGTCATAAACTTGCAACTGCAAGATATAAAGCTGCAATTTAGAGAAGTAAGAATAGATTATTGCTTTTTCACAATATTATAAATATAAAAAATTAACTTTTTCATAAAAACAAAAGATTATTCCATCAACGTCCATACATTAGAGATAAAGTTATACTGTATTTATACAAAAAAATACTGAAAAATACCAACAATATCTGTCGACAATTAGTAACCGTTTGATTTAGTGGCTAATTCGTATGAAGTTGTACGATGTCATTTGTACAATTTAATTCGATTTGCTTATGCCTAATGACGGTGATGTTTACGGGTGGGGTTTGATGTCACACCTCCTTTTAAACATTTTCATACAACTGAACTGAACTGAATATTTTCATACAACTGTGAACTGAACTATGGATTCGTACAAATGAGCCACTAAACTGACAAAACGTAAAATAGTTACACAGTCGTAACTATGATCACAATGAAGAAAAAATTGTCAAAATATAAGATAAAGTTGCAATTGAGAAGTAAGTTTAAATTTGCCAGATAGTCCTAAAGAAAAAATTACGTCACAATTACAAGACAAATTTGCCAATGGGAGAAAATGTGTTTTTTTTTCTGTCATCAACATCTAGAACATGGCGACTTTTTCCCGTTTGATGGTCCAGACGGCACATTGGCCCATGCTTTTGGCCCAGGGGAAGGTATTGGTGGAGACGTTCATTTTGATGAAGCTGAAGTATGGACGGCTGGCTACAATGGTGATGTACATTTAATTGACATATTAACAGTTAAATGTTACATTTTCGTTTACTTGACATTGAAAAGAATGTCTCTTGCTTTTCTTCAGGATTTAACCTGTATGTTGTAGCAGCCCATGAGTTTGGTCATGCACTTGGTTTGAAACACTCGCAATTACCAGAATCGGTTATGTATCCCACATACAAACGTAGAAAAACACACAATCTGCTCTCCAGTGAAGATATCATAAACATCAACACGCTCTACGGTAAAGCATAAATCATGTTTTACACTATGAAACCGCAACATTGTGTGAATAGAGGCCACGTTCATTTTCTATATTTATGTGTGAGAGATCACGTCTGTGTTTTTTTTTCTGTCCAACAGGGCCAAGAGACAAAAGGCCCTATCCTTCTTCAAGATTTAGCTGGAGCAATCCCAGCAACCCCTGGTACAGTGGTTCATATTTCCCTGTGTCATTCAAAGATACATGTAATCCTCATCTGACATTTGATGCCGTGACTACTGTAGGAGAAGCCATTTTCTTCTTCAGGGACAAGTAAGTTACATTACACACAGGCTGCATCTGAAAGTTGATGTTGTGATTACATTTTTGTAATCAAAACATTATATATCAAATCTGCATCTTTAATCTCATAATTACATTAACTGGAATTTCATATTTTGCTTTGTTTCTCTTGCTTGCTATTTTACCTCACAATTTCTCACAACTGCAACAGTTTTTTGTTTGCTTGTGTCTTTATATCTCATAACTCTAACTCTTTCTCATAAATGAGAAACTTTTTCCACATGACCATGTTCTTATTTCTCATAATTTTCATTCATTTTCTTTTCGGCTTAGTTCCTTTATTAATCAGGGGTCGCCACAGCGGAATGAACCGCCAACTTATCCAGCATATGTTTTACGCAGCGGATGCCCTTCCAGCTGCAACCCATCACTGGGAAACATCCATACACACCCATTCACACACATCCATACACTACGGCCAATTTAGCTTACCCAAATCACCTATAGCACATGTCTTTGGACTTTTGGGGGAAACCCGAAGCACTCAGAGGAAACCCAGGCGAACACCGGTAGAACATGCACTCCACATCGAAAATGCCAACTGACCCAGCCGGGGCTCAAACCAGAGACCTTCTTGCTGTGAGGCGATTGTGCTACCCACTGCACCATCGTGACGGCTCTCAAAATTTTGACATTTTTATTTATTTTAATTGGCATTTCAACTCTTTCTCTCTCTTACAACTTTATTTCTCAAAACTGTAACTTTTATGAAACTAGTTTTGTGTCATTATAGTTTATATCTATCGAAAACGTTATAGTCATGAATGATATGATGTTGTGGATATGAAGGCGATTTTATGCATGTTTATGTCATTAAATGTCATTAGCTTATTTATCTCATTTGAAATTCAAAGAAGACATTTTTTAAAATGTCTATGAAAACTTGACAAACAAATATATCATAACCTGTATTTGTCTTTGTCATGCCAACTTGACATTCCCAAGACACAATAACTTGTCATAAATCTGTCATAAACATAATTGTCATGAGGGTATTATAATTGTGTCATGAATATTTTTCTGATCTCATTTTTGGAACAAAATGAATTTGTCATAACAATTTCTAATTAAATGTGTCAATACTCAAATAATTTTATAACACCATCATTGATATTTAATGACATTTTAATCACAAATCCAATTTGTACCACTGTAGATGAAGAAATATATGAATGACAGTGTTAGAAAATTCATAATACAATTAATAAAAAGTACTCATGACAATCATGTTTATGACATAATTATGACAAGTTATGTTGTCTTAGTAATGTGAAGTTGTCATGACAAAGACAAGTTATGATGCATTTTGTTATTTCAAGTTGACAAAAAACATTTCAATGTTTTGAAAACGATGTCACCTTTGAATTTAAAATGACTCCGCTGATTGATTGACACTTAATGCATAAAATCTCATTCATATTCATGTCGTGTCATGTCATGATTATAAATGTTTCATGTCTTATAAACACCCCTTCAAGTAAAGCGTTACCCTATATTTCTTATAGTTGCCACCATTTCTTACAGTTAATTTTTCATCTAGGTTTATTAAATATAACTAATTGTATATTATTTGTACCATTTCAGCTTCATGTGGATCAAACACAATGATCAAAATGATATAAAGGAAGGCCCCATCAGCAACTTCATGCCAAAAATTGATTGTCAGATCGACGCTGCTTATTGGGTCCCACAGCGGTCAACTGCATATCTGTTTAACGGTACATTCATTATTTGACATTAAACAGATCTCTGTTGCCTTCAAAATGTTAAACAATACAAATTCTCTTTGCTTCCTTCAACACAGGGACCACTTTCTGGACCGTGAAAGGATCACAAGTAAAAGGCAGAGCTAAAAACATCAGCAGTCTGGGCTTTCCATCGTGGGTTCAGAAGATTGATGCTGCCGTCCACATTCACAAAACTGTACACACCCTTTTCTTCACGCAACACCAGTACTGGAGGTGAACTATAGAGATACAACAGCAACATATCACTAATATCTGCTTTAAAGGTTTAATTCACCCCAACATTTTAATTTGCTGTTAATTTACCCAAGGCCATCCAAGATATAAGACCCTTTTTTTCTCAAGCAGGACATCAAAGAAGATTTTTAGCCTCAACTGTGCTTCTTGGTTATCCTTTAAATGCATAAAAAGACAATGGCTACTTTGAAAGTCAAAAAATATATGCACAGGCCAAACTGAATGAATCTTTGTGGCTCCTGATGAAATGCTGATTACAATAATGTTGTAAACAGTGTTCTGTTTCTTGCAAAGACTGATTATTTTGCTTAATTTTCTTTATTATTGTCATTATAGGAACCACTAGTATTCATTTTGTTTTGCCTGTATATTTTTTTGCCTCTCATACTGTCTCAAAGACAGTCCTTGACTTGTATTTCATGAATCACCAAGGACCACAGTTGCAGCTAAAAATAAAATCTTCTGTTGTACTGAAGAAAAAAAGTCACCTACATCTTGGATCACCTAAAGCGAGTACAATAGTGAATCATCATTCGTTTATGTGTACTATCCCATTTAAAAAATTCACTGCATTAAAAATGCTTTTCGGCCTCACGGTGGCGCAGTGAGTAGCACGATCACCTCACAGCAAGAAGGTCGCTGGTTCGAGCCTCGGCTGGGTCAGTTGGCATTTCTGTGTGGAGTTTGCATGTTCTCCCCGTGTTGGCGTGGGTTTCCTCCGGGTGCTCCGGTTTCCCCCACAATCCAAAGACATGCGCTATGGGTGAATTGTGTAAGCTAAATTGTCCGTAGTGTGTGTGTGTGTGTATGAATGAGTATGAATGTTTCCCAGTGATGGGTTGCAGCTGGAAGGGCATTCGCTGCGTAAAAACATATGCTGGAAAAGTTGGCGGTTCATTCCGCTGTGGTGACCCCAGATTAATAAAGGGACTAAGCCAAAAAGAAAATGAATGAATGAATGAATGAATGAAAAATGCTTTTCTCATAGGTATAATGAACACAACAAGAATATGACTGACTCAATCCCACATAACATTTCCGATGATTTCCCAGAAATAAGTGGACCAATAAGTGCAGCAATTTATAAAGACGGTGAGTACTAGATGGATCTATAATTCATCTGACATGTATTTTTCAGTTCATTTCATTACTTTCATCCATCGCTTTGATTTTTCTTCCAGGCTATCTTCATTTCTTTATAGGCTCAGATGTGTACAAATATGATATCAAACTAAAGGAAATCATTGGAGCTGATAAAACAACTTCCTGGCTTGGATGTTAATGGACATTCGTTAGATTATGGTTTTGTTTAAACCTGGTATTATAATGTGTTTTTGGTCAATTGAATCACAAGTAGATGAGGACACAAAGTACTGTTTGGTGTTTAAATCCGTCTCTTTTGTCCACTTTCCTAAAATCTTTGATTCAAAGGTCAATGGATGGGTACGTCTATGGGCTTTCTATAAACCTTCAATCTAATATTGAACAAAATGTGTCTGCAATTTACATATGAGCATGAAAGAAGACAAACAAGAGTGCAGTTCAATTTTGCTCCACAAAACTGTATTGAACACAAAGTCTTTGTGTTAGAATCAGGACTGATAAAAGAAAATTGGGTGCCACTTTATATTAAGTGGCCTTAACTACTATGTACTTGCATCAAAAAATTAATAAAATGTACCTACTGTATTGATAATGTAGTGCAGAACACATGTGGTGCTCTTGAGCTGTGATAGGGGTTGGGTTAGGGACAGGTTTGGTGGTTCAAGGGTGGGTTGAGGTGTAAGGGATGGTCAACAGTGTAATTACAAATGTAATTACAGAAATCAAATACAGATGTAATTCCATGCAGGTATTTAATCAATTATAAAAACAATAAATATGTCTTTACACATTAAGTACATTGTAACGAATTATTAATTTCAGTGTAAGTACATATTAGTTAAGGCCACCTATTATAAAGTTGAGCTTTTTACATTTTTTACACCCAACTTCAGAGATTAAATAGCATCTGGCTAACATGCTTCAAAAGCACATCCCATAATTTTTAAGAACAACGGCAGTAGGTGAAAAGTAGGCAATATTTGAGTATATTTTGAGAATATTTGAATGTGTCTGCTTGTTTGTTTGTGGCTATTCAAATATATTTCACCACATTAGTATTTACACTATGAAAGCAATTTAGTCAAGTGTATTTTCAACTCTGCAAGTCATCAAAAGTGGACAAAATTAAAACCTTTCACTCTTTACACTTGTGTGTTTAATGTCATGCTCTTAACAAAAACACATCTTGATACCGGCTGTAAACAGGGCTTAATAGTTCCTAATGAATTTTTTTTCAAAGCCAAAGAGGCCTGAGATATGACACATTTCCACTGTAATTATGTTGTATTTAACTGTATAGCAGCATGTTGTTATTGTATTTAATGTAATAAATGCATCTGTTCCATTTTAAATAAGCAAATGTATCTAAACTAAAATGTGGCATAAATTATTGTTTGTTTTTTCATCTGACAAAATGACATTTAAAAATTATGACTGTATCATTACTTAAGAAAAAAACTCCTTTCTCCTTTCCAGCTCTGCACTTGCATGACTGAGGTAAACCATAGTGTTGCACATATGCGTTCATGATTGTAATAAAGAAAATTACTTGTGAAACAGCCTTTTTAAGCAAACTGAACAGTACACATCATGAACAAAATATAAAATCGATTACAAACTAAATCATAACCTTCACTCCTCCATAAACCTCAATAAGACTTCTGATGAAATGCCAGACGTGACTTAATTTTGTGGATGACAAAAGCCACTAAATGCCTGACAGTACATTCTTGTTTGAGGGCCCAGGACCCACGTGATCTCTACTATCTTGAGGTATTCTTGAGTTGTATAAGATGCAGAGAACATGAGTGTGTGTTGGTCAAAATGAGCTGGTTGTGGCCATGGATTTTGCTGAGTTGGATGCTTAAGACGGACAGTTTAAGGACGTCATGTGTGGCTCTTCAGAGCTGCAGCCCAGAGGATTTTCAACATGCTGAGGTCTGTGTGATTCTATAGGCTATATTTACTACATATTAGTAGTGGTAATACTTTGTAAGTTACTGAAAAATCTATAACTGTTAAATACTTTAAAAAGTTAATAGTAGTGATAATAAAACTTGTACATTTAAAGTAAATACATTATCAAATCAATACAAATTATTTAATGTTTTTATATATATTTTTATCAACACTAAAATAATACTTATATTTTATTACCATACTAATATTACTATACTAGGTAATTTATCATAAAATATGTATTAATATATTATAAAATAAAATAATTTATTATTAATATATAATTAAATATAATAAAAAGATTTATCGTTATTATTATTGTTAAATATTATTTTATTTTTTATTTTAATACCTATTGTTAATTGTTAAACATAAATACTAGTTGTAAAGTAAAATAATATTATTAATAAATATTACATATGTATTTATTAAAAATCAAACGAATGAACCAGAAATCCCATGTTAATAAAAGCTGTAGTTCAAATATTGAGAAAATATTCAAAGTATCCCTGCAGACTAAGCTGATCTGCCTATTGACAGGACTACCTGCGTCATTTCTACCACCTGAAAATGCGTGTTTACAATAAGAGACGTGCAGAACGCATGAAGGACAAGATCAGAGCAATGCAGCATTTCTTTGACCTGAAGGAAACTGGTTTTCTGGATCATAAAACCTTGAATGTGATGAAAGAGGCGAGATGTGGAGTCCCTGATGTAGAAAACTTCAGCTTTTATCCCAGACGACCCAAATGGAAAAGCAACATCATCACTTACAGGTCATATATAGGATCAAATTGACAGTGTTTCATGATTCATATGTATCCACTTTTTTCTGCAAATTCTTCATTGTGTTTTGTTCCTTCCGCTTATTTTATTTGTCTTCCATATATTACAGTAATATTCACTATAATGTAATATTGCTGCAGAAAGATTTGTTGTGTATGGGGATATTCATGGCCTAATGTAATTTGCTATTTTCTAATTGTTTTATTTTTTTATTATAATTATAATTATTATAATAATTAGATTATCTGTAAAAATAAAAAGTTAATTAACAGTTTTCTGTTTTTTGTGTTTTCCATTTATTTACAGTTATGAATTGCATTATGGGATGTTGATCTCTGCTCTGTCGACATTTGATGTTGAAAATTCAACTTTACAGTTTAACAAATTTTTTTATTGACATTTTAGTAGTTTGAAATAATATGTGTAAGTAAAATAACAGAAAATGTACTGGCAGTTTATTACAAGGTTTTTGTACTGTAATATACACCAACACCAACCCCGACAACATACCACTTTAAACTATTAAAATTATTAATAAAAGTAACCTCTTCAAGGTTTAAAGTTGTTGGAAGAAAGATCAAGGTCCCATAATGCAATTCAAAAGCATAAATAAAAAACATAAATCACCAAATACAGAAAACTGCTAATTTACGGATATATTTTGCAGTGTGGATGAACTGTGTAAAAATATGGCACCTCATTGTACTGTTTTCAAAAAACTTCAACAAAAGTAACTCCATAATTAAGTGTAGGTGGGTATTTCTTTTTTTTTTTATCTTAAAGTCAGTCTAAATTTCCGGTCTGGGTGTTTAGTAGGTCCTTGTGTTATTAAAGCCTCGGGGTTTGGTTTGTTATTCCTCTCATCAAGTCTTTCAGGTTGCAACACGTCTTTTGTAAAAATGTGGCTGATCTGAATCCTGCAGGATTGCGAGATTCACTCCAGATCTCCGTCCGGAAGAGGTGGAAAACTCCTTGCATTTGGCTCTGAAATTATGGAGCGATGCTGCTCCTCTGAAGTTCGTCCAAGTAAAGCAGGGCAGAGCAGATATCACCTTCTCCTTTAATTCCAAAGGTAGGCTCCAATCTGATCTGGTGCATTTTCTTCACTTCAAAAAAACGCATGTGAAATCTCGCTCTTCTGTAGCTCATGGAGACTTCTTCCCTTTCGACGGGCCGGGAGGGGTGCTGGCACACGCCTTTGAGCCTGGAGAAGGACTTGGTGGAGATGTACACTTTGATGATGATGAAATATGGACGGTGGGACGCGGCAGACCAGGTACAGCACAGTAAACATTAAATCATTCGGTTGAAATTAAAATGTTTATTTTGTTAGCGCACATTGTTATTCTATAATTAATCTGTGCAAGTTATTCCACTGAAAAAAATGTTTGTTTTGGTAATCTTCAATCCAACTCTGACCATTTGCTTCTGCATTTTAAGTGGTGGTTCTTCTTTGTTGCTGTCAGTATGATGGCTTCAGACAATATTCTTAAACACGCCCTTCTTATGTTAGTTTGCAATGAGGGAATGATGTGTAAAAGAAAGCCCTGCCCAATATTCTCAATACTCAATATTCCATCTCAGTTAGAAGTACTACATCAACATACTGAAATAAAAGTCTCAACAACTTCCGGTTAATGTGGCTTTAAAAAACTAATTTTATTATTAGCCTCACAGTGGCGCAGTGGGTAGCACGTTCGCCCCCCACAAGTCCAAAGACATGCGGAATAGGTGAATTGGGTAAGCTAAATTGTCTGTAGTGTATGAGTGTGAATGGGTGTGTATGGATGTTTCCCAGGGATGGGTTGCAGCTGGAAGGGCATCCGCTGCGTAAAACATATGCTGGATAAGTTGGCGGTTCATTCCACTGTGGCGACCCCAGATTAATAAAGGGACTAAGCCGAAATGAAAATGAATGAATGAATTTTACTATTACTACTAATAATAATAGTATAACAACGGTTGTAATAAATGTGTAAATACAGACTGATTTAAATAATAATACATTTCTAAAGATTGTAGTTTTTATAAATATCTAAACATTCATACACTCACTTAAAACACTCACTTAGTGATTATCTCTAATAAGTAAGTCTAGAAATCTTGATTTCACTGTGAATAAAATTTTTTTACACCTCACTCACAGATTGTTTTTATCTTTTAAGTCACTCAATTATGATACTTTTTTTTTAAAGACTTTGATATTTGTTGTCATTTTGATATTATTTGCATCTCAAGTAAATGTATTTTGGTTAAAGAAAATATACACTCACCGGCCACTTTATTAGATACACCTGTCCAACTGCACATTAACGCAAATTTCTAATCAGCCAATCACATGACAGCAACTCAATACATTTAGGCATGTAGACATGGTCAAGACGATCTGCTGCAGTTCAAACCGAGCATCAGAATGGGGAAGAAAGGTGATTTAAGTGACTTTGAATGTGGCATGGTTGTTTGTGCCTGACGGGCTGGTCTGAGTATTTCAGAAACTGCTGATCAACTGGGATTTTCAAGACAACCATCTCTAGGGTTTATAGAGAATGGTCCGAAAAAGGAAAATTGGACAATAGAAGATTGGAAAAATGTTGCCTGGTTTGATGAGTCTCAATTTCTGCTGCGACATTCAGATTCTGGGGTCACGCCTATTGTCATCAACACAGTGGGGGTGGGGTTGAGCGATCCTCAGTAAGTGAAGAGCGGCAGTGAGTGGGTGGTGGTTGATCGGTTGGTGGAGCGATTGGTAAGGGAAGACCGGGGGGGTTGAGGAGCAAGCAATCGGATTCAGGGTGGCAGGCCAGATTGACTATCAGGCCAGTTCGGCCCTGGTTCATGCTGCTGGTGGTATAATGGTGTGTGGGATATTTTCTTGGCACACTTTGGGCCTATTAGTACCAATTGAGCATCATGTCAAAGACACAGCCTTCCTGAGTATTGTTGCTGACCATGTCCATCCCTGTATGACCACAGTGTACCCGTCTTCTGATGGTAGTAGGATAACGCGACATGTCATAAAGCGCGAATCATCTCAGACTGGTTTCTTGAACATGACAATGAGTTCACTGTACTTAAATGGCCCCCACAGTCACCAGATCTCAATCTAATAGTGCACATTTGGGTTGTGGTGGAACGGGAGATTCGCATCATGGATGTGCAGCCGACAAATCTGCAGCAATTGCTTGATGCTAACATGTCGATATGGACCAAAATCTTTGAGGAATATTTCGAGTACCTTGTTGAATCTATGGCAAAAGGGGGTCCAACCTGGTACAAGTAAGGTGTACCTAATAAAGTGGTGGTGTAAAGTGTAGATCTTTATGCTGGAAAACAAACAAAAAATTATTTTGGACTTTAAGTGTTGTTATTGCTATTATTAGTAATAATTGAATAAAAACTAAATAAATACTAATTTTAATGCATTATTATTAGAAACAGTAAATAAAAACAGATTTTAATACTATAATAATAATAATAATATCATTGATTGTGATGCTGTGGATGACGCTGTGTGCAGGATATAATCTGTTCACGGTGGCGGCTCATGAGTTGGGTCACTCTCTGGGTCTTTCTCACTCCAAAGATCCCACTGCTCTCATGTATCCAAAATACAAGTTCATCAACGCCGCAACATATAAACTGCCCAGAGACGACACACTCGGCATCCAGGATTTGTATGGTGAGTCCAGTACCAAACAAATATATTTCTTACTTTTTCTTCAAACTACATAAGATTTTTTTCTTCTTTATTTTATTGAAAGGAAAGAAAACAAGACAGCAGGAGCTTGTAATCCCATATAAATGTGATCCCATTTCTTTTGATGCAGTGACAGTACTCGGAAAAGAAATCATTTTCTTTAAAAACAGGTAAAGCATTTAATCACTCCTCTACTGACAAATTGAAGTAATTTTTTTATTAGAAATGTAGTTTATAAATAAAGTTAAACTTTAGTTTTCACATGATTTTGATACTATAATAATATTATTAATAAAAAAACATGTACTCCTATTATGCTTATTCTCATTGTTGTTTTATTATTACTACTACAACTGACAATTAAATTAAACTTGAAATTATAAATGTAGTTTCTTAAAACGGTTCAAGGGATGTTTTGGTAAGTCTTGGTAAGTCTTGGTAAGACTTTCTCCTTAATAATATAATTTCAGAAGAGTATTCTTTGCAAATTCTAAATAGTGACATCACATCAGCAGCCAATGACTATCAAAGCACAACATTGTTCACAGGCAATTAAATAGAGCTAATGTTGTTTTGAAGTCATATTTACATGCAATTTTAGGCCAAATATTCAAAGTAGCATAATAAACAATAAAGAGACTGTTCAGAAACAAATGAATGTGTGATATAATATTATAATATTATACAATTATATATAAAATCAACTTTACCTCAATAGTTACATATGGATGAGAACAAACTGGAGGTCATACTGGAACAGACTCAGAGAAGGACCTCAGAGTGTTTTTTTACCCAGCATCACCTCACCTGTAGATGCAGCTTATGACATTCCTTCGCAACGAGTGGCGTATGTGTTCACAGGTAACCAAAAATATTGCCTTCCTGTCAGATCTACTGCGAACACTGTAATTAACAATATCCTCTTAATCTTCATCTCTGCTATGACAAATCTTGAGGTTGAAAGGTTTTACCAAACAGTTTGTAGTGAGTTTAAAGTGGGTCTGAATTGGTCATAATATAATATAGTATATAGTATAGTATAATGCAGCATGTATGTTATAATAAATGTTATTTTGATGTTAGAAGGCATTTAATCATCTTTAGAAATGTGTTATTTTAATTTGGCCATGCTCTTGAATGAGTTATTCATTGTCTTTATTTATGTACAATTCAAAAGCTACTTTTAGTTAGTTTAGCAATTTTATTTAGTATTGATGCACTGATCAAAAGTAAGAGTACAGTGTAACAAAAGATTTCATGTTAAGGCTTTTGTCGATTCTATTAATTCTTTAAAAAAAACTAATTATTACAGTTTTCACAAGAAAATCAAGCAGCAAACCTGTTTTTAACACTGATTAATAGGATTGGAGTAATGATACTGCCATTTTTAGCTATGATTTTTTTTACATCACAGGAATAGATTAATTTTTAGAATATATTTGAATGGAAAACATTCAGGCGGTTCATTCCACTGTGGCGACCCCTGATAAAGCAGGCAATAACCTGCAGTAGAGTGAGTGAGTAGAAAACCTTTATTTGAAAGTGTTATAATATTTTAACATACTGTAGTTCTGATCAAATGAATGCGGTTTGGTGAGCATAAGTTAAACCTTTCAAAAACTATATTTTTTAATAATAATGACTGATAATGACTTCAACCTCTGCACTCTTCTAGGTCCTAAATATTGGGTGGTTCAGACGCTAGAGTCAAAGAGCTATTATGGCTCCATCTATGAGTTTGGATTTCCAGAAATTGTACGACATATAGATGCTGCTGTTCATGTGAGTGAAGAGGGAAAGACCTTCTTTTTCACTGGAGACTACTACTTCAGGTAATGTCTACCTTTTTATAAATGTCATTTCTAAAATAATGTTGTTAAAGAGAAAGTAGCCGCAAATGTGAACATTTGCTGTAAATGTACTCACCCTCAGCTCATTGAGAATTAACGTTACGTTAGCGGGATATGTGTTGGTTCATCGTTGGTTCAAGTCAATGGCTACCAGCACTGTGAGATTGTGAGGGGAAAAAAAACATTCACAAGCAAACAAAATGAATATTAGTGACTCCTTATGATACACCGAGGTCTTATAAAGTGAAACGATATGTTTGTGAAAGAAACGGAACATTGTTTGCAATAGTGTTACCTTTTTATAAACAGCCTGAATCTGTCTTGGGCGCGTTCATGATAGTCTGATGTTCCGTTTTTGTTGAACTTTCTCTTTAAGATATTATTTAATATACAGCTTAAACAGTTATTTCTCTCCAGAAAACATATGTTTATAATGGTGCGTTCAAGTCAAGTCGGATAAATCGTACGAGTTACATAAACGCCACAGCAAAGTCGTTATATAACGAACTGGGAAATGGCAGAGAACATGACAGGTTTGTCAAGCTTTTCATTTACAAAACAAAAAAGCTTTTTTAATGTGACAGGATTGTAATATAACAACTGGAATGTTTTTAAACGATCAGCTTAAAGTGGCTTTATAAATTCTTTTTTTTTTTTTTTTTTTTTTTAAAGGCAAAACACCTGATGTGAATTTCTTGTATTATCAAGAAAAGGTACACCACCATGTTGTGTGGTACGAACGTGACTTGAACGCACCTGGCATTTTAATAACGATCTTCAGATATTAAAGACAATCTCTGTTTTGTAGTTATGATGAAAAAAGAAATGTGATGGATCGTGGATTTCCGAGGAAAATTAATACGGGCTGGCCTGGCGTCGTTGGGAAAGTGGATGCAGCTTTTGAACTCAATGGTAATGGACTTCATTATTAGTCTGGTGTTATTGTCCGTGACTTTTCTCCATTAAAACTTTTCCTTGGAATTATGTTTTTGTCTCAACAGGACACGTTCACCTTTTCTGCAAATCAAAGTCATTTATCTTCAGCCATCAGAAAAGACGTTTGTTGCACACTATGAACTCTAACGCATGGCTGGGCTGCTAACGGTTACAAAAAGAGAAGGAAAAACACTAATCACAAGTGCAGGATGGAAATATATGATTGAATTCCTTAAATGTTACATGAGTTTAAGAGTTATCTGAATCCTTCATAAGGTAAAGAAGCATTAGTGGAATAATAGATTAAATTACGGATATATTCGGTACATCTTTGAAAAGATCCAAGTTCTGCATATCTGTGATTGCTATTCATTTTAAATATAAAGCATCACACAGAGCATGAAAGATTCATTTATATTGATTCAAATATCCACTTTTTTATTTTTGGTTGGTTATTAATACACCTTTAGATTCAGGCATTCAGATCTGTTTAATGCAAAGATACTTGTGAAAAATGATATGACAAAAGTCATGAAAACACATGGTTTTGTGTTACTTTAACTTATTTTAACAAAGCTTAACATAATATTTGAGTCAGGTTGATTGATGCAAATTGAGAACTAAAAAAAACTAAGCCAGCAAGATTTTTTTACAGTGATCAAACAACTTCAAAGGTGACACGGTGACTCAGTGGTTAGAACTGTCGCCTCACAGCAAAAAGGTCCCTGGTTCGAGCCCTGGCTGGGTCAGTTGGCTTTTCTGTGTTGAGTTTGCATGTTCTCCCCATGTTGGCGTGGGTTTCCTCCCGGTGCTCCAGTTTCCCCCACAGTCCAAAGACGTGCTATAGGTGAATTGAATAAGCTAAATTGGCCATAGTGTATGTGCGTGCATGGGTGTTTCCCAGTGCTGGGTTGCGGCTGGAAGGGCATCTGCTGCATAAAACGTATGCTGGATAAGTTGACGGTTCATTCCGCCGTGGCGACATCTGTTTAATAAAGGGACTAAGCTGAAAAGAAAATGAATGAATAAATTCCTTATTAATCACAGTATCTTAATTCTGTGGTACAAATAAGTTACATTGTCTCAGGAGTGTTTAGTTAGATATAATGAATCAGTTAAGAGATTCATTAAATTTATGATTCGTCCAGTAAGTCTTTATTAGCGAGTCATTGAATCATTCATTCTGAAAGATTAAAAAAAGAGTTAAAGCAACATTGTTTTCAGAAGCTTTTCTAAATTGTGATTAATTTGGTCTTGATTTGATTTTATACCAAAATAAAATAGTGATTAACAGTTTGCTGAATATTGTAGGTCTACATCATGAATAACCGTTTAACAAACAAATGTCAAAATATGATCAGAACCATAAGTTCCACTTTTTTAAAGAACCATAATTTCCAGAAATGTCAGTTCATTAGTGTCTAAAACAGTGCTATTTCATTTTTGATTCATTCAATTTTACATTTGACTTTCATAAACACACAAGGAAGGTCATTAGAAAGGCCTTTACATCAGTTATTTTTACATGGTGCCTCTGATATGAACTTATCCAGTGTGTTGACCTAAATAGTTTGGATTAGCTATCAAAATAACAGGAGCTCAGACTGCATATGAGCAGAGAGAATGTTAAACAGCTGGGCAAATGATTTGTGGTAGCCTGCAGCACATGACAGGATGTTGCTTGCCCTGATTTTCTTTTCTCAGTAACCTCATTTTACCTTGTAAGCCACAATACATTTGACATTTAAATGCATTTTCTTGGTTAACCAAAAATATGTTGATATTTTATTAGATCGTTTATTTGTTCATCAAGGCTGTCTTTTTTGAACAAAAATTCTATACAAAAATACACAAATATGCCTTTAGTGTTGACTTCTTTTTGTATATTTCTTTGTACTTGTTTGGCTGAGCACCCATTTTAGATAGATGTACATGCTTTTGAGCATTTGTTTTTTTTAACAAAAAAGCAATACAATTTTGGGAAACATTATAATTTAGGATAACTTGTGTTTTAAATATATTTTAAAATGTAATTTTGCTCTTGTGAAGGCAAAGCTGAATTTTCAGTATCATTACTCCAGTCTTCAGCATCACATGATCCTTCATAAATCATTGATATAATGTGGTGCGCAATAAACATTTTATTAGCATTATTTTTTATTACCAGATGGTAATCTATTAAGAAATAGAGACATATCAGAGCTGTTAGAGAAAAATGAGGTCAGAATGTACCTCAAGCTGGTATTTAAACTTGCTGCATGCCTGCTTTCAATAAGCATGCTGTTGGACAGACTAATAGACAGACATAAAATATTAAATCAAATAATGATTTATTAAAATAAGCCATAAAATAACCAACATCTAAAGGAAAGAAAACAACATTTACCTTCCCTCTCCATACTGTAAATAAAGAATACCACCTAGAGGCTGTACAAAGGAAATCATCTTGAAAATGTTCACATGGTGAAGCTGATGGAAAACGTCCAGTTAAAAGTATAGATCACCCAAAAATATATAGATGGGATTTCTTTTCTTTATAAGTTTTTTTTAATTTTTTTTTATGAAATAATGTGGCCTTTAGTGATTTATAAAATGCAAGTTAGGGCGGCGCGGTGACAGTGGGTATCGCTGTCACCTCACAGCAAGAAGGTCACTGGTTCGAACCTCGGCTGGGTCAGTTGGCATTTCTGTGTGGAGTTTGCATGTTCTTTTAATGTGCTTCATTATGTGACAACATGAAAGCTTGTGTCTTGAACACTCAGGGCCATTTAAAGATGCAGTAGGTTAGGTAATACTAATGTTTTGCTTCATAATGTGTATCATCAGGAGCCACAAGTTTAATTTTGTTTTGCCTATATGTTTTTATATATGTATATGATAAAAGTCACCTACATATAGGATAGCCTGATGTTAGCTAATCGTCATTTTTTGGGTGAACTATCCCTTTAAGCCAGGGGTGTCAAACTCAGTTCCTGGAGGGCCGCAGCTCTGCATAGTTTAGTTGCAACCCTGCTTTAACACACTTACCTGTAGGTTTCAAACAAAACTAAATGACTCATTTAGTTTGATCAGGTGTGTTTAATTGGGGTTGAAAATAAACTGTGCAAAGCTGCGGCCCCTAGGAACTGAGTTTGACACCTGTGCTTTAAGCAAATCAAATGCAAGTAACAAATTAAAGGGTTAGTTCACCCAAAAATTGATATTCGGTTACCAATTACCCACCCACATTGTTTCAATGCTGTGAGACCTTTGTTCATCTTCAGAACACAAATAATATATTTTATATGAAATCCTAAGTGTCTCTCATTCTCCATAGACAGCAATAGTCATGAGAAGAGAAACCACTGTACCAGAAAAAGTAGCATTTCAGAAAAGGAACCAAAAGTAATTTTGTCAAAACATTCAATTTCACTTCAGTGGTTAAGCTGTAATCATAGAAATCTCCTAAAACACGTTTGTGCAGCAGCAAAAAATAAATAAATAAAAATACTTTGATTACCTATATCTTCTTTCCCGCACCAGGTCAAGGTGTGCATTTTGTACAGGCAATAAAAAGTATTGCCATTAGAGTCAGCAGCACAAGCAAGCATCATATTGGCTATAATAAGCATGCACCCTGACCTGACATGGAGGAAAATACATTGACAAACAACGCAGTTTTTATAGGGTATTTTTTTTTCTTTTATTCTTCGTATAATTACAGTTAAACCATGATTCCATTGTCTTCCATTGTCTCTGTCTTTCTACAGAGACCATTGCTGTCTACGGAGGGTCAGAGAACACTTTAAATATCTTCATTTGTATTCTGAAGATGAATAAAGGTCTCAGGGGATTGGAAAGACATGAGGGTCGTTAATTAAAAAAAGAACATTCAATTTAATAAACTAACCCTTTAATAGGTGTTGCAATTGAGACACTGAACTGACACTCTTTCAAAAATGTAGTTACAAAATTACGTTTTATTTTTAACTTATTTCAATTTTTTTTTCAAGAGTGCTGAATCAGCCTGGGGCTGTATTTGAATATCTTTAAAGTATGAATTTAATTACTAGTCTAATACAATGTCTATGTACAATATCTCACATTCTGGATGTAAAACAGAAAGCAGCTCTTAAGAATAGTTCTGGGTTTTTTTTGCTCTAAGTAGCACACATGGCTTGTATTGTCCCTGAAATGGTGGTGAACTTCGCAGTGCAGCTTGTCCTCAGCTTCTTCACTCATCATAATGCAGGGAGGACAGGAATTTGTCCACATCCAGGTCATCAGGAAAGGACTCCAGCAGCTTCTTTTGTTTCTGAAAGATTCAGGGAATTCAGTCAGACCAAGTCAACATAAAGGATGATGGATGTTGAGGCACATAAATAGAAAAGAGTCAGACTTCTCTGAGTGAGTCAGATTCTACTTGATAAAAGTGTCTACACAAACTGCATACTAACTCAATACACACACACACACACACACACACACACACACACACATACATATATATAAACTATTTTTATAGATGGCAATGACATTCAGCTACGCATAACGTAACGCAAATTCTCAGAAAGTAGCTTTAGTTTTGTCTAATCAATACTTTTAGAATGTAAAATATCAAATAAAGCTACTCATATATCACATAATATATAATTACTTTTATGTTATGTATACATGTTACGTAACAAGTAAATACACCTTCAAAAGTAAAATAAATAAAACAGCTTATCACGTTTATATATAAATAACATAAATATAATAAACTATAAATACGTAAATATATTACATTTAAAATAATGTAAAAACAAGTGTATAACACACAAAAGAAGCTTTTTTTAAAGGTTGGAAATGGTAACCATCAACTTCTTCAATACTCAAACCATCAATACTATTCCTACTATGGAAGTAAATGGTTACAGGTTTTCTAAAATTCTTCAAAAAATCTTATATTTTGCTCAACAGAATAAGGAAAACTCATAAAGGTTTGGGAATAGTGGGTATTCACTACTGAATTTTCATTTTTTGGGTGAACTATCCCTTTAACTATTAAATACTACCAGAAAGACATATAATAATTACATAATAAGTACACAAGCATTATGAAATAAATATAAAATACATATTAGTGTTTTTTTTTTAAAGTAAATACTGAATATCATCAATACTTTTCTTATAAATACTAAACAAAAAGTACTTATATACTATTATACATGTAAAGATTTAATAGCATTATTGTATAATTTTATTATATATTCATTAATTTAAAAGTATTTATTAAAAACAAATCCGTGAAATAAAACATTCAAATAAAGAAGGCAAATTTAAGTGATTTTGTCCAAATATGGTACAAATGAGTAATTTACCGGGCTTAAATTGCAATCTACGCAGCTCATTTTTCCCCCAAGGAGCCGAGTCCTCAACTCACCTTAGCTTTCTTTTTACCGCTGGAGGATCTGGAAAGCTGTAGCTCTTTCTTAGCAGTAGGGCTGGATTCAAACTGCTTTCTCTTCTTTCCTTTCGAGATGGCAGATTTCCCGGCACCGGCCTCCTCCTGCCGCAGGCTGTCTTTTAGAGGGCCTCCTGTCCTTGCGGCCCGAGACAGGATCATGAGGGTGTGAGCGGCCATGTTGATGCTGTTCTCGCTGCCCGTCTCGCTGGCAGGACTGCAGGTGGGGATGTCAGGTGTGGCGGGCAGCGGGAGATGCCTAGGTGTGCTTTCACCCTCCCGCCTCAGCCTCTGGCGGGACGGCGTCCTCAATCCGTCCGTCAGCTCCTCCTGTGCACGTCCCAGTCCAGGTGTTCTTGGAAGAGGGAGATCTGGACATCCGATTGCTTGTTTTTTCGGAGGAGTTGCCACAGGTGTCTGACCTTGTATGTCCTGCAGCATCTCAACGGCCTGTTTGGTCAGAGGGCTCGTTTTGCATAAAGTTTTACAGGAAGAATTTAATAATGGTGTTGCAAATTTTGCTGTTGAAGGTATGAGATCCTCAGTGGGACGTGCTGATGTTTGACTGCTCTCTAGCTCATTTTCTTTATTAGCAGTGATGCCTGGAGAATCTTGTAAGGATGTTTTCTCTGAGGACATTTCTGGTGGATTTGGGTGAGTCTTTTCACCTGATGATTCTTTGGAGTTGTCTGATGGTTTCTGCTTTGGCCCAGGGACAGATGATTTTAAAGGCCCATCTTTGCTTTGTAATTTTTTTGAGGATTCTGATATAATAAGAGACTCTATGTGCGGAGGCTTGGTACTTTCGATTATATTAGGTTCTTTTTCGGTCACACTACTTTTCTGAGCTTCTTTTAGTTGATGAAATATGGTGACTTTTGTAGAGTCTTTTGCACCCGTGTTGGGATTTACTTCTGGAAGTCTAGTTGTTTCTATTCTTCGTTTGGATGTGTCAGAAGCTGAAGTCTGTTTGGCTACAGTGGGTGTGATTTCTTTTTGAGTCGAGGAGGATGTAAGAGCAGAGGACGGGAGCATGCTTGTCTGTGAGGAATTTAGTCCAGTTGCATTGTTTTCAGGCGTGACGTCAAAGCAAAGTATCCGCCGGTGGCTGGGGCTTGACCCATTTACACTCTTTTCTTGCTCAGAAGTCTGAGGAAGCACTTTGGAAACTTGAACAGAGCCAGATGGGCCAGTTTTGCCTGAAAAGCAATAAACAAATTGTAAGCTCCAGAAGAAAAAAAAACCTCACAGTTAATAAATAATTAGTTAATTTAAAATCAAACATGTGAGAAAGTGGGAAAAAACTAATAGAAATCTAGCGAGGAAGAAAATTAAAAGGATTTGCATTAATAATAATGCAATTGTCAAGCAGTGGTTTGAGGAACATACTGTTGCATTTATGTTAATTACCTCCAAATTAACCTGACGTACCCATTTTAACATCATATATGATGGCGTGGTATTTGAACTCCTCCTCCTAGGGAATTCATCAGATCAACACCAGAATTGGCTATTGTCATCTAAAGGCCTTTGCGATGTTAAATTGCGAAGATCTAGAGTTTTCGTCGAAGGGCGTGTCCGTGGCGGCCTCACAAACTTTGATGCTTCGGCACGAAACAGGAAGTTGTTATAATTCAAGTATTCATTGTCTAATCTGATTCAAAATCCATATGCTTGATAACAGTCCTGACCTGAACACGTTTCTATGCCAATAACCAGATACAGGTATAGCGCCACCTGCTGACAACAGGAAGTGACATGTTTTACAGTGTAACAAACTCCTACAAATTTTATCATATTGAATCCATGTTCCGTTAGTTTAGTCCAAAGGCCTTTGTGATGTTAAATTGTGAAGATCTAGAGTTTTCACCGAGGGGCGTGTCCGTGGCGGACTGAGAGTGCAATGCTTCGCCATGGAGGAAGCACTTATAACTCAACCAAACAATATCTGATCTGCCTGAAAATGCACAGGTTCGATGAGATTTCTCTTCTGAAGACATCTACATGCCAATATTGAATCTCAGTTATAGCTCCACCTGCTGACAGAAGGAAGTTTGGTATAAATCTGTGATTTTCTCAGGTATTTTAATATATATCGGTTTAAATTATTATTGCCCGCTGTTCTCTGTCATCCTAAGGCCTCCGGGTGGTGGTGAGCCCGGGTGCGAGGTCCCTTTCATCGCTGCTTGCAGCTTTAATTTTTGCAATTGAATCTTCAATACTTAATGTAAAAACATGATATCTGAAAACTACTCAAAACTCCATAAATTACTCAAATTTCCATAAATCATGTTTTTGCAAGTGTACTTGCAACATAAAAAAATCTCTAAAAAAATTTCGATTTTTTTGCAAATAAACTCTTCATATATATCCTGCTGCTGCCGTATAAACTGGAGTATTATTAAATATTTGTGTCTCATATACTGTATTGGCCATTGTGGCAAATCTTCATTAACTGTACAGTGCACCTGCAGATCAGCTACTGGCATTTGAAACAGCCTATGAAGTATTGTAGGAATTGCCACTGTAAAACTTATTTGTATGTTGTTAGTCTTAAACTGGAAGAGTCTTGGTTTACCCCCTTAGTGAACACCAGTGCACACTGAGACTGAGAATGATGATCTGCTGAAGGCTCCACATCCTGTTCTTAAAGACTGATATTTTATTCATCTCATTCTTAAGCAAAGATGCTGATGCTGAATTGTACACTAAACTGCCATTACATATTACTGGTATACACGGGTGTTCCAGTCTAGAAAGGAGGCGTGTTAAGGCGCATTGTTGGTGCGTTGCTATTTTGAGGAACTAAAATAGACTGTGCAATTGACCAGCTGAAAGCAGGTCTAAAGTCCAGCGCAATGCGCGTTAGTTGTGCGCCTTAAAAGCATACACATTGTTTAATACACACAAGATATACAGCAATACGCAAATAACTCTACAAATAAAAAAGATTTAAAGGATTAAAATATTACAAAAATTATTATTTTCTACATAAATATAAAAATCACTGCCTCCATGCCTTCATGTTGGGGGGCTTTTTCAGTTTATTTATGACAATTTGTTTTTGTATAATGTTGTTATTATTATTGGTATTATTTATTATATGCATATTTATATTTGTTTTAATTAAAACAAGTTTAGATTTATCCATCTGTTGGGTTTTGGAGACATCTGAATCACCATATGGGGCATAAGAACAGGACGTGTGTTTGGATATAACTCATGTATATAACATAACACACTTCATTAAATATAACACACTTCATTATTATTGTTCATTTATTCGTTTGCTGGAAATTAGAACTGAATTTAGAAATAGTTTTGAAAAAAATATTTGCGCTTGCCTAACGAAATATATAGGCTAATGGATGTCTTCAGTGGAGTGTACAATACCGTTTCCTTATTTACGAAAGTAAAGGAGTAAAGAGAAAGTAAAGAGGCCGAATGGAGGAGGCTCACTCTATTCTCACTGCAGATGGTCTGTTCAACTGTTTTCTCGCTAGTGAAGCATTCAGTTTTTCTATCCACCTACAAAGTCACCATGTAAATAGCAAATGTGCAATGGTGTGACGCAACTGACTCTTGAAGGGAACGTGAGATGAGATTCTGATTGGTTTAATGCACATTATGCTCAAAACACACCCAGAACTCATTAAGAAAATAAGCACAACCGTTAGACCATGAGCCGGGGCACAGAGCGTATTTTTCCATACTTAAAATAGCAAAAGTGGATTCGGACATGCTCCTAATGCTTTTGCACAATGCGCCTATATCGTTAAAATAGAGCCCTTTATGTGTTGCATAATTTCCATTCATACTCCAAGCATTGACCACCTTCTTAATCACTTTTCTGTTCAGATCTCAAGCCTAGGAAAATAACTGAAAAAGCACCAATCTGAAGCCCCCTTTTGATGACGTCATCATGTAGACTTTTTACAAAGTATTTTACAGTATTTTAAAATACAAAAATACAGGACACTAAAGTATTTTGATACAAAATATTAATCCATGTTCATAAACCCCATAAAATAGAAATTACAAAATACTATTTTGTATTTAAAAAAACGTATTTTAAATACATGTATCATAAATACTGCCCATCCCTGTGTGTGTGTGTGTGTGTTGCAACAGTAGCAGCTACATTTTGGAAAAAATTTAATCTGAAAATTAAGACTGACTTACCAATGTCAGTGTTTTCCTTGGGTGCCAGTTTATGTTGGGAAATCACTTTCGTAGGTTGCCTTACAGTGGTTGAACATGGCAAAGTCAACATCTATATTTAAAGAGTAAAGATTATAAACAATACTAAGACATTGAAATTATTATTATTTTGGAATGCCTGACAAAGATACTAACCTGATTGGGAAGAACTGTGAGTTTTCCAGTATTCTGACCCATAACAGACACTGGAAGCATCACATTTTGTAACATAGGCTGAACAGGTGATGATATAATGATAGTGGAGCCTAAAAATAAAAGGTAAAATAAAAAAGTTGGAATTTCAAACATGCAGGAAGAGTAAGAGTGTACCTCAACATAAACACAGAAACATACAACTCACATAAAAGTATAAAGTGACTTACATAATCAAGTTAAATGAATATTCACCCAAAACTATTTTGTCATTATTTACTCACCCTTCACTTGTTCCAAACCTTTAAGTTTCTTTCTTCTGTTGAACACAAAATAATTATTTTGAAAAATGCTGGAAACCTGTAACCATTGACTTCCATAGCATTTGTTTTGCCTTCTACATCAGTGTACGACACAGGTTTCTAACATTTTTCAAAATATCTTCTTTTCAACAGAAAAAAAAAATCCCGAGTTTAGAACCGCTTGAGGGAGACTAAATGGTGAGTAAATTTTCATTTTTGGGTGAACTATCCCTTTAATTCTACTGATGACTCTTCTTTACATCAGGAAACTCTTAGGCCCAATCCCAATTCTACCCCTTAGCCCTTCCCCTCACCCCTACCCTTCATTTTGCACGTTCTTGTGAGAGGGTAGGGGTGTGCCAGTTCTCTTTAGCTTGAAGGAAAAGGGCTAATGGCCAGGACCTAGGACCACACTAGAAACCAAGGGGTACAAATATTTCTCAGAATACAGCAGCTACAACGGCAACATGGCTGCAGACGCGAGTCAGGAGATGCACAAATTTGTATTTTTTGGCATTATTAAGATTTTTTACAACAAACAAGCATATGTTTTAATATATTTTTTACGGTGCTCATATTTTATGGTCATGCTTTTTTTAAAAACCATAAAAAAATATATATATATATTAAAAAATTAAAATCTCTATATTTTCTATAATCCATAATAACTCCTGTATAGTAGTCTCACAACATACTTTCACATCTGTCAGTCGAATACGGTGTTAGAAAAGTCTAAAACAATTGAAATAATTGATTTGGGATTGGGCCTTAAACTTTATTTAATATTAGGAAATTTTCATTTTTGGGTTTAACACTTCACTCACCAGGCGAATAGGTCTGAGACACATTTGGCCCCACAGACACCACAGTCCTCTGGCGTGGCGGCGTCGCAACCATATGCGGCAGTGAAGACACAGTCCCTTGAGGCACATTACTGGGAAGCAGCACTACATTAGACCGCTGTTCGGCTCCAGACGGATCAGTTACGACATAATAGCCACTTGAAGGCCCAAAGGTGGGGTTAGCTTGCAGCAGCTGAATGAAACCGGTTTCTTGTCCTGCAAGACGTGCGAGCGAAGCATTACTCTGCAAGCTTCTCGTAGGTGTTGCGAATGACCCGACACCCTCTGCCCCCTGTAAACAGCTCACGGCCTGAGCGGTTTCGTCTTGTGTTATGACAACAGAGGGCGCAGGCAAAGTCTTGGCAGGTGATTTGGCAGGAGAGGATAGGAAGATGGTGGGGATGTGGTCACTGGTGATGCTGGAAACAGCCTGGTTAAGCACCCCATCAGTAGGGACTTCGTGTTCCTCATCACTGATTATGATTTTCAGAGATACAATTTTATTTGGGTCAGGCTCTTTGACCTGTGCACCAGAAGCTGAGGTGGTGGAAATGGAAGATAAAGCATTTGCTGAAGGGAGATTATTCTTCACAGTGTTGGGTGTGTATGAGGGAGTTACAGGTGTTTTATTTGAGGAAGGTGGAGAAGTGATTTTTGTGGATGTGTCCATTTCAGGTTGGGGCAGGTAAAGTGTGGATGCAGGTTCGCTTTGAATGGATGAAAAAGTTTCTATCTGTACATTTTGTCCTGTCACTCTGCCAGGCTCATTTACAGATGTGTTATTAGAGGTTTCTGTAGTGGATGTGGTTTGAGGACTCTTATTTGACACAGGGACTTGACTGCTCACATTATTGAGTGTTTTGTTGCTGGGAGAGCTCTCATGAAGAACTACCTGTTGATTTTGAATATTTATTTCATTTTCCGGCTCGTCTATTTCCATGCCAATTCCATCTTCTGTGAAAGAGGAGATTGTTATGGTTTGGTCGGATGGACGCAAGTCTGCTTTATCGTTCAATATTGAGGAAGTTGAAGTGGCAACTCTGGATTGTTTATTGCCAGATGCAACTCTAGCCCTGATTAGCCCCCTCTTGGAGTTTGTGGATCCTCGTCCAGTTTGTTTGGTTACATGACGTGCCTGAGGAGCGGTGGAGGAAGACTTGTAAAGGCCAGAGGATTTATTTTTGCTATTCAATTCAGATGAATTCTGGTTGTTTATGTTTTGTGCACCGCTTTCTCCTCCAAATGTGGAATCCTCCTGTCCAGTGCCTAGCATAAAATCAATTTTTAAACAGTTTCATTTATTTTCTTTACAATAAAATACTGCTAAAGCTTATTGCTAAAGATGTGTAGGTATGACTTATGAGGAACCATTGCAGCATGAAAAAACTGATGACTTTTCAACTTAAAGTAAATAATAATAATAATTTATTGTTTGAAAACATTTTACAGTATTATGTTATTTTGATTATTTGTTGAGTCTCATAAATTTGGAAATTTGGAGTTACAAGTTCAAAGAACTTAAAATCCCATAATGGAATTTCTAAGATTATACAAACTTACAAATTAGACAATTATATAATCGAATTAAATTTCTTATCAATTTCTTGTCTGTATAATAAAATGGGAATTATAGTATATTACATAAATGACCACTTACCATTTTCAGAGGCACTGTCCACATGCCCAGCCTCGTCACTCTCTTGTGCACTAGTACTAGTACAGAAACTCCCATCAGCCTGTTCACCGCCTTCAGCCATTTTACTTTTTCCTTTAAAAGAGATGAAAGGTTATCAACTGTGAACCATTTATTAAAAAAGGAAAAAACATTTAGCCTGTATTTGTTGTTATGGTCAATCAATTGCTCAAACCCACCACAGTCAAAGAGATCAAAGAGCGCCTGAAATGCGGGGTCTGACTCCGTCTGTGCCAGTATGTCTTGGATGGCATCATCTGTCATATGAATTTCCCCCTGAAACAATTTTGCAGTTTTGATATGGCTTTCAAGATTGCATTCTAGATGTAGCATTCTATCAAATAAAAACAAATTAAAAAAAGAACAAAAATGATGTGCATTCACAGACCTGGAGGCCTAAGATTTCATCAATGGACTGCTCTTGTTCCACCGTACTGCAGGCAGCTTTTGATGTCTGAGGACTGTTGTCACTATAAAAGTGATATTACAACATGTTTAGTGAACTCAAGAGTTTTTTTTTTTTATATTTAAGGTAGTTTCTTGTCTATTATTTTGCCTTTACCTCGCCAAGATTTTGTTGATGTTTTCTGCAAGTTTTTCTTGTAAGGATCTGTCGTTGAGTATTTTTTCTCTGGCATTTTCTATAACTATTTGCTGTCAAAAAATTTAAAATCCAATCTTCAATTACGCTGGAGTATACAGAAACCCAATGAATGCATTTAAATTAAACAGGAATAAACCAGTCTGACTCACAGATAGGTTCTCCGTCACGGTTTCTTCATTTTGATTTTCCACAGTAAGACTGCTGGACACTACGGTGGCCTTGCAGGTCCCACTGGCACCCAACGGACCACCACCTCTCCGCCTCGGTGAGTCGCTGCAGCACAAAAGAGAGAAATGTAATTAAAAATGTACAACTGATTTACATGTCACACCTTCAGAATGCAATTATAATGGGATCTTTGAAGCATTCAGGTTTAATTTTATCCTATGAAAAACCAAACCCAAACAAATATGATTAATTTTACTGTAATTAAATGTTTAAAGCCCCATTCAGGCTACATCATTTTTATTGTCGGTTTCTGACATGATTGATTGCAAAGCAACATGTAGTCTAGCATATTTGGTACCAACAACACATCAAGATTTTATCTAGACAAAATCCCATAATCTAGATAAAATCTTGATGTTTTGTTGGTACCAAATACGTTAGACTACATGTTGCTTAGCAATAAATCGTGTGATATCTACAATGCACATTCCATCATCAAGAAGCAGCATAAATTACAAATGTCTCTGTAATTGCTTATCAAATGTTTACAAATAGATTTTGGTTTCCCCCATATACTTGTTTGTGTTTCTGAATTGCCACTGCAAAGGGTTTATCATTTGTGCTGTGTTGTCTCTAAGTAATGGCAGTTAAAAAAAAAAACATCTTGAGGAATATTCAGAATAATGAAAAATGCATTTAAATGGGAGTTTTTTTTAAGTGGAAATAATGGAAATAATTGACCCATGTATAAGTGTAGTTAAAGACTGATCTGGAGATTAGGAAATTAACAAGTTGCTGATGTCACCATCACTTTCACCTTACCATTTTCTGCGGGCAGGGGACAAAGGTCCTGGATTTAGCCTGTTATCAGGCACAAGTATATGCAACGTTGTCTCTCCTAGATTTAAGATAGCAAGATCAAAAGAGGGTATTTTGCAAATCTCTATGTGATTTAACAGTGTTTTTCAGGACTTGCCTGTCTGACTAAGGCAGAGGGTGGAGGGTCTGGTTGGCAGGGAAGTGTAAGACACTGGTGTTGAATGTCCCAGCATGCTCTGAGGGGTGGACACAGTGCTGGGCACACACTGACCTGATGGAGTCACTGGCTGGTGCCCGGAGAAGGGAGACTGTGCCACCAGCAAGGGTCTTTGTTGCCGTCTCATGTTTTGAATGCTATTCCTAGTACGCACTTAATGACAGAAAAAAAAACACATCTCATTATTAACTAGGATTAAAACTTGAAATACAATATTTTATTAAAATAATAGTAATAATTAAAATACAAACTGATATTTATGAAGAAAAATATAATGAATAAACATGACAATTTATGAGCTCAGCTAGTTGGCAAGGTAACATTTGTCATTTGTTTAGTTCAGGTGATGTAGTAAAATAAAGCCACTAACCAAAACTATACAAAACATACATACATATACTTTTGTAATTACAAATGTAAACAACTGATTTAAAAAAAGAGAATCCACACAAAATCTGTAAAACACTAACAGAAATTAAAGGAAAAAAATACATATAAACTAATTTAAAAAACTTAATTTTATCGTAACAATGAATAGTACTATATAATAACCCAGTATTATATTACACTATACAACAGTATTATAGAACATTAATAACATAATATAAATCATAATATAATTTGAATTAAAGTAACACAGATGCACAGAAAAATTGGATTCTGAGATTTTTGTAAAACAAACATTTATCTATTAAGGACAAATTAACTAGATCAACAGACACACAAATGAGATTCAAATTTATATATTTTTTAATTTTCACTCACAAGCATCCACAAAATCATTTTGTAATATTTAGCATATTGAGCTGTCATCTTTAAGTAGACTATGTCTATTTTACTTTAAAATTACAATGGCAAGTAAAATGTTATTTGGATAACTGCATATTAATACTGTAATAACATATAATAATAATGTTTTTGTTCCATTAAAAAATACTGACCCCAGATGTTTTAACCTTTTTTATATCATGCAATATACTGTATTTATTACATTTAATTTCAGTGCAAAGTTATCAACAAAATGTCTCTAAAGCAAAGAGCAAAACTCACTTCGCTGATTCAGCTGCACAGCAGGAGAATTCTGCAGAGACCTGGAGAAAACAGAGAACCATTTAAATAAGGAGGCCTCATCCTTTCCTGTGCTTCAGAAATAAAAACCCACAATAACAGTGTAAACAAGTATTCATTCACTTGATCTGGCTGAGCGTGAAGTCAAGCTTCTTCCATAATGACGTCATCACAGCTGGGATTTGATTTTCTTGACACGTTTCTGCAGGAAAAATAAATCATATGAGCAGAACACAAACACATTATTCCAAAACATTTTATTTACAGTAAAAAAACAAACAAACAAAAAAACTCACCTTTTGTTTTAACAGCAACATACTCGTTTAAAATCGTGATCAGGTTTTTTCCAAAAAGAGACTGAAAGATGAAAAAAGATAAAATTGTTAAGTCAAGTAAACATTTCTCTTTGGCATACTAGAATCATGTTAAAGGGCTTATTCACCCAAAAACGAAAGTCTGTCAACATCTCTTTACACATTTAAAACCTTTAAGAGTTTCTTTCTTCTGTTAAACCCAAAAAGAAGATATGATGAAGAAAGCTGGAAACCTGTAACCACTGACATCCATAGTATTCATTTTTCCTACATGGAAGTCGATTTTGTACATTCAGTTCTTCAAAATATCTTCTTTTGTGTGTAACAGCAAAAAGAAACTCATAAAACTGCTCGAGGGTGAATAAATAGTGAGTAGATTTTCATTTTTGGGTGAACTATGCCTTTAAGGTTGTATTATCAGTGATGGACTTGACATACAAATACACAGGCAGGAATGATGCCGTCCTCTGAACTGTGCTCGGCATATTCCTTCAGGTTTGGGCTTTCATAAATAAAGGCTCGACTTGTGGCTGTCAGTCCTTCTTGCTGCAGGTAGCCTATAGTTAAAATGAGAATGACAAATGTATCGTTACTCATTTGAGTACAGCAGGCTTTATTAGATTAGCCAATACAGTTAACGATTATCTGAGCAGTTTGACATCACAAATCACTGAACTACTCATAACGACACTTTTTCTCTTATCACAGATTCGTCTACATCGTGGTGGTCCAAACACAAATAAGACTGGATACAAGCCACAGAAATATACTGTATATCAGACACAAAGTATTAGCTCGCTAGCTTCTTGTAGAAAGGGACACAACAAGAGTCTGACTTACCCAACACAAGTCTGGCGACGTCCGACGGGAGCAACATATTTCGATGTTATCCAGACTCACGAGATCGCCTGCATGTGAAGTCGGAGGATCGAAGCGTAATTTAGTCCATAATGAGATAATGTAGATGAAATACAGAAGGTTGTTTTGCTCTTTCATCCATCTCGACTGCGAAAAGGCGCGGAAATTCGCCTCATCTGACCCGGATATTGTTTGTGTAATATTCGGTAGGAAATAAAGGGACTTGTAGTTTTTTCCAATGTTGAGCTGAGCTAAAAGTAAAGTAGAAGTAGCTAATATAATAATATGTATGTTTAAAAAGTTTTAGTATATAATACTTGTTAATACTTACTAGAATTCATTCATTCTATATTTATATTTATTTATCTAACTGCTAAATAGTTCTCATATATTCACTTTTAAATTTGTGAAAATATAACAATATACAAAATAATTTTTCCATTAATAATTTTCTTTCTCTAAGAAAATAAAAAATACATTTGAAGAGAAGAATATAAAAAAGAAATATCTATCTATCTATCTATCTATCTATCTATCTATCTATCTATCTATCTATCTATCTATCTATCTATCTATCTATCTAT
>CAIGQW010024412.1:4009221-4071423 GCA_903798125.1 Danio choprae
TTTAGATCAGGTCATGGCTTATGGACCATGGCCACAGGACTATCACTGACAATTTTAACATTTTTAGGGGCGTTTACCAGACACCGTTTTCGATATAAAACTAAAGTAGTTGCAATATTGAGTTTGATTCATGCTAAAACTGAAAACTGGTTATACACAACAACAGAGCTTTGGGTTCCAAGTGCAAGTTTATGAAAATTATACCATTACCGTTGTAAACTGCAAAAACAGTAGCTATGTTTCCATCCACGTATTTTTATGCACTTTTTTTGTATGCACATAAAAAACGGTTGATGGATACGCCAAGGTGCGCATAAACTTTGAAAATGCGCATAAAAAGACATCCACATAACTGAGTAGGACAAACTTTTTATTCGATAAGAAAAAATGTGCATAAACTACGATGGAAACACTTTTACTGAACAAATTCCAGTATGCACATTAAAATATTAGCTTCTCCTACCGCAGCAAACTCCGTTTTTATTTTTTATTTTTGGCACCAGTTAATCAGGAAGTGATGATTTTGTTCTCTTTGACTCAGTGGGTGGAAACGCTGCTTTATTCTGCTTTATGCAATATTCCAGTTTTGCGCATACAATTAATTTGCATCTCTGAATGGGAACATTGCTAGTGAGTTCATGTGTTAGCACTTGGGGGGGAAAAGCATTATAGCCTCGGTATACTTCAAACTAAATCAAAGAATGACGTCATTTCGAACAAAACTTTTTGAATTGGTTTCAGCAGGTCAAAACTGCTCACCAATGCAAACTTTTTGGTGGAGTTTGTTTTGACTACTAAACACATTTGAGCTACCAATGGTCCATGGTGATATATGCAATTGGTTTGTTCTTGAACTCCACCTTCTTTGACATGCTATTGACTTATATCTCATGTTTACGGAGGTCAGACAGCAGAATAGCATCTAATACAACACCACATTATCAACATGAATACACTGGAGGGTTGAGTAGCAGAGCTGGTATAGATGTATCTGCACATATACAATTTTAAAGTCTCGGAATGGCTTACACAGTGTTCGAAAAAAGCACCACCATGTCACGCCAAATCTTTTAAAGTTCTAACCACTAGCCGCCATTGTTGTTGTGTTGAAGGGGGAACGTGCGAGTAGCATGATATGTTTACAGCCCCAAATGGGATATATATGGGATATAAATATTCCTGAAAAAGGATCACATTAAACAAAAAATGCTGTGAGGCAGAAAGCAATATTGACCTACAAGAGTAACTGCAAATTATGTCCAAATTGAGTTAAAGCCTGAAGCAGGTTTTGGGACATCTGTTCTGTCTTGTGTTTCCTGGTTACATTTTTTCCCTGGCTTTTAGAAACAAGAGTGTCATAATTGTAATAACTAAAAAAATTGAAGCTGGTGTTAAAACTTAAAAGGCTTTTTGTTCAGTTACAGTATTTGCATGGATATTGCACTTCGACCTTGTAGGGCAGAATCAGATCTGCTAATAATCTTCAATCAACAATCAAATTAATCCAGCACTGTATATCTTAAAGAATTATTTAACTGTGCAAAAAAAAAAATAAAATCTTTGCTGAGAGTTTGGCAACGTTTTGATGGGTCATTTGGGAATGTCAGAGGTTGGTAAAGTTCAATCCTGTTCAAAGCACAAAGGAGGTCACAGACCGAGGGCTGGGAGGGACTCTGTCAGATAGGAAGCATGGGGGAGGGCTGTGGGACAGGCTTTAATGGCATAAACCACTGTGAGTTCTTCTACATACTTAAAACCAGTGGAGGAGGGGAGTGCGAGTGAAAGGCACAGAGTGAGGGCTTCCCCCTGACTTCATTTCAAGTTTATCTTGGACTCTTTTTGACAAGGCTCTAGGATACACAAAGCACCAGAACACACCAATTACTGCCGGGACAACATTATTGAAGAGAAACTGAGAACAAGATGTAAGAAATGGAGGGAATGGAATGTGCTTTTCTGTTGTTGTCGTTCAAATTTTTGCAGGAAGAAAAACAGTGGAAACGGACAGTTCAAAAAGCTTTATGCTAAAAACGATTATGTCTTCAAATGTTTTTTTTCTGTTTTGCCTTACGCTGGTGAATTGGATATATAGTCATTATTAAATATATATTTTTTATTTACATTTTTTGTTTTGATTCTTATTTAGGCCCAGTTTGGAGCAGCGGAAGGTGCGTTCGCGTGATGCGGCGCGCTGTAGGAGAAGTCAGGAGACGGAGGTGTTTTATGAGCTTGCTCATTCGTTGCCCCTTCCACGACGTATCGCCTCCCACCTGGACAAAGCTGCCATCATGAGGGTGACGCTCAGCTATCTGCGCATGAACCGCTTGATCCAATCCGGTGGGTTCTGTAGAAATCTAATAGGCAACTGCATAATGTCCTAAGGGTCATTTATTTGTTGGACAAAAATGTCTGAAAGAAAAATGAAAAGTTTTAAATCCCATGAATGAGGCAAACTAAATATAATCATACATAGTTAGTCTGGGGGTTCTTGGCAGTGTTTTGCAACAAATTCCCCTTTCTCTTGGTAAAATCTAGCAAAGTTTTTCAAATATTAACATACTGAAATCTTTGAGCAAAACTGTACATGTAAAAAATGCAGCACAGAATGCAAAAAACGTGGGTTAACTAAATTCAAGTACTGATTTGTGAAAACTACAAAGTCTGTATAGTTTATATACAGTATGTTCATCTAATTCTGCTTTGACAATTTTTGATTTTTGTCATCCATCAGGGTCGACTAAATCACAGACTGAAAATTCGGAGAGTCCCACCGATGGCTTTTATCAGCAGGCACTGGCTGGCTTTATTCTGGTGGTGACGGAGGAAGGGGACATGGTCTTCCTCTCTGAGAGTGTCAGCAAATACATCGGCATCACTCAGGTGAGCATTGAAGTACTGCGTCAAAAACAACACCGTGAATTTTACGATGTGTAGAATTTGGCTCCAGTAGCAACCCAAGAATAGTGTGCCTGGAATGAGCCACAGAGTACGTGTTACGTGTGGGTTCAGACCCCTTAGAATAGGTCAGATCCTGAGGCAACACAAGTAGTTTTAGTGCCCTGTAAACTACCAGGACCAAATGATATACTTCAGACGAAATTGAAGAAGGAACTGGGAAGGTTGTTTCAAGTTAAATCAGTTCAAGATGAGGTTTGTGTGGAGTTGGGTTCGCTGGTTAATGCATTTGGGATGTTTACTAACAGTATATCACTGCAAAGGTATTTCAAACTTTTAAATTAAATGATATATCATGGCCTTTATAATGTTTGTATGTAGGTTGCTACGGAGTAATGCAATAATAAAAGAAACGTCCATGTTATTTATAGTAAAAATAATTGAGCTTTTTGGCATTTATTTTATTTTGTTGCTGTTTTTTTGTGCTTTTAGTCATTTTATTGTGATGTTGTCAAGGAAGGAAACATGCTTATTGATAATCAAATACAAGAGTGAACCAATAGTAATCACTCATTGTAATGCAGTTAATGTATACTTCGAGTGGGTTGTTTATTTCTTTTTCCTAATTTAACAGATTCATCACATTTTGATTGTTTAATTAAACTTGTATGGTCTGTAAAAGCAATTGTTGTTCTGACATAATAGAATGTATCAAATATATTGTATATTTGTAATATAAATATCTACATGTATTGTATAATAATATATTTTTAGTCTTCCCAATGCTTTTATGTTAGATAGAAAGGGTTTAAAGAATGACAGTGGGTGACTTGATGGAAAGGGCACGAAATCTTATACACATGACCATTTATTCAAGCTTGAACATCAAGTGGTTCCTTGTTGGTAGAAATACATAGCCCAGAAAATGCTTTTATGTTCCCAATAAATGGGAAAAGTCAAATCTTTTTTATGTTTATAGTGTCATAATAATAATATGAAATGTCTGCTTTTTTTATGTGTCGCTGTAAAGCTGGAGCTGCTTGGCCAGAGTGTGTATGAGTTTGTTCATCCCTGTGACCAAGAAGAATTGCGAGACATCCTTGCCACAAGACCAGGTATTACATATTTCTGTTTTTTGTTGGACTTTAGCTACTATGTTGTGACCTAATGTTTGGGAACAACCAAGAAAATTTGTTTCATCCTAAGGTGTTTCAAAGAAAAAGACAATGGAACATAATTTTTTCCTTCGGATGAAGAGCACACTCACCCACACAGGAAGAACCGTTAATATCAAGTCTGCAACATGGAAGGTACACATACTGTTCATATTATTAAAAAATAAATATATATATATATATATATAATTTTTTTTTTTAATAGTTTTTTTATTTTATGCCAAAATGATTAGAATAATCAGTAAAGATTATGTTCCATGAAGATATTTTACACATTTCCTACTGTAAATATGTCAAAACGTAATGTTTGATTGGTAATGTGCATTGTTAAGTGCTTAATTTGAACAACTTTTAAGTTTCTCAATATTTATTTATTTTTGGACCCAAGCGTTGTCCTGTCCTAACAAACCATACATCAATGGAAAGCTTATTTCCAGAACTTTCAGATAATGTTTCAGATAAAACTTAATAAAAAGGGGAAATTTACTCTCCATTTACGAGTTTCTATTTTTAGTGGCACAAAAAAGAAGATATTTTCAAGAATGTTGCAAAACAGTAGCCATTGACATTCAAAGTAGGAAAAAAAGTCAGTGCCTGCAGATTCCCAACATTCTTCAAATATCTTCTTTTTTGTTCAGCTGAAAAAACAAACTCAACAGCTCTGGAACAACTGGAAGATGAGTAAATGATGACAGAACTTTCATTTTTTTTAGGTGAACTATTCTTTTCAGCTTCATTCGAACTCAAAAATAGTTATTTATATAAAATATTTGAGGGCGTGACAAGGATTAATCAGTACCGGCATTAGCTATTTTCACACGCAGCACCTGTTAGCCCATCTTTAGCGGGTGTAGACTGCTCTAAAGCATGCAAGAGTGTATCAGCATTACCGCTTCACATCAGCCTGGCTCTTTGTTGAGCTATGGGGTCAAGTCCCATGAGTGCCTATAACAGGACACAAATAAGCAGAAGGCAGAGATCCAGCTGCAGTCTGTGCCAAGACTGAAGGCACCGGTTCAGCTTGACCGCTCACTTCGCACGTCATGTTAAAAAATATTATGCTTTCATCTTAGTCATATGTAATTTGTTGAGAAATGGACAAACAGCCGCTATGGAACTTTGATTTGGTTGTAAACTCTGTGAACTTGGAATATTGTTAAGAAGTTTGGGGTCAGTAAGGTTTTTTTTTTTTTTTTTTTTTTCTCTTAAGTCTCGTATACCCTCCAAGTAGGCATTTATTTCATCAGAGATATGGTAATATTGTGATATTGTAAATGGTAATATATGGTAATATAATAAAAAAATAATAATTTTAAAATGTAATTTATTCCTTTCATGTCAAAGTTGTATTTTAGCATCAGTACTTCAGCCTTGAGTGTTACACAATTGTTCTTAAATCGTTCAAATAGGCTGATTTGCTGCTTAAGAAACCATTTATTTTGTCATCAATATTTTTGTGGGACCCATAATAAATTGGTTTCCGATTCTTTCTATATCAAGTTAAACTTAATATTAAGAAATATTTTAACAGTATAAAAGTCTTTACTGTCACAGGTAATCAATTGAATGTGTCCATGCCGGGTGAAAAAGGTCAAATAAAAGCAGTTGTTTTTTAATCATTTAAAGGTAGTTCACCCAAAAATAGAGATTGTCATTTACTCACCCTTCACTTATCACAATCCTGTTTGAGTTTCTTTTTCTTTTAAACACAAAATATGTTGTAAACCTGGAACCATTTCACTTCCTAAGTATTTGTTTTTCCTACTATGGAGGTCGATGGTTACTGGTTTCCAACATTCTTCAGAATATCTTCTTTTGTGTTCATCGGAATAAAGAAAGCCAAACATGTTTGGAACCACTTGACGGTGATTAAATAAATGAAAACTATCCCTTTACAATTTTCATATATTTATTCAAAGTGCATATTTAACAGTTCCAGTTTTTTTTAAATATATAAACAAATAATACATTTCTCTTTAATTTCATTAAACCATATTCTTCCATTTCTTCTTTCAGGTCCTTCATTGCACAGGACACATGCAGCCGTTCAGCAGTGATGATGAAAACTCGCCCTCTGCTGGAAACTTCCTGACATTATTGTGCGAACCCATTCCTCATCCGTCCAGCGTTGAGTTCCCTCTCGACAGCAGCACTTTCCTAACACGCCACAACTTGGACATGACTTACACACAGTGTGACGGACGGTGAGACATTTCTAAATGAAACGCATGCTCACGCAGAAGCACACGAGTTTAACACGCGCTCAAAGGTGGTAAAAATAGTGCCTGATGACCCCAGAAGGTCAGCTGAGTTTGTGTAGCGTCCAAATCCTCCTTTAATCTACCGCATGTTCAGTGAATCTAATGTTACTTGTCATTCAGCAAACATAGTAAGCTTTGCAGATTCTTTTTTTATTCTCACTTTCTGTGTTTGAAATGCGTATGGATGACAGCTGAAGGCAGATTCATTCATGGTGTGAGAAAGCATGTGACTTGGGTTTCCTGTTTTTTTTTTGTTAGTTTTTTTTCCCTCTCGTATTGCACTTAGAGCCTGCTTTATTTATAGTGTCTCATGGTTTGAGATTGGACACAACATTCATATTTTATGTTGGAAGTTTCTAATACACAGGTGTTTGACTAAATTCAGATTCTCATGATGTAAATCTATTGATTTAAGCACCATTGCAAACTGATCATGTGTTTGGTCAGTATGTTGGAGGTTAAGTGTTTTTTGGAGGGGGAGGGGTGTGATGGGTCTACATGCCATCACGTAGAACCGGTTGAAAGTGGACAAGCTCAAATTGTTTCAGACTGTTTATACTTGTATTTGGTGTTGTCCACTTGTGAACTGATTGATGAAAATGTATCTGAAAGGGATAGTTCACCCAAAAAGTGAAAATTTACTCACCCTCAAGTGGTTCCTAACCTTTATAAATTTCCCTTTTTTATTGACAACAAAAGAAAAGTTAGTAAATTATGGCAAATTTTTATTTAAATATTTTTAAAATACCAAATGTAAACAATGGGCCTTAATGAGTCATATAAAATGTTTCTTAGGCTTGTAGTTGAAGATGCTTTTTTTGTAGTTGTAACTTTAGTCAAATAAATTAGTGGTGCATAAAAACAAACAATTAGTAACCAAAGATATTTGACAAAAAAAGGATAAAAGCATAAACCACAAACTGTCTTTTTTTAAATATGAAAGGAAGGAAGGAAACTAAAATAAAATAATCATCAACTGCTTTCTGTGTTCACAGTGTCACTGAGCTTGTCGGATACCAGCCTGATGATCTGATTGGCCGCTCGGCTTTTGAGTTTTTTCACGCCCTTGATTTTGATCATATGTCCAGGAGCTTACACATCTGTAAGTTTAAGTTTGTCTTTATTTATTTATTTATTTATTTATTTATATATATATATTAGTGGCCAATTATTATGTTTTTCCTGTGTACTCCCAGTGTTCGCCAAGGGTCAGGTGTGCACCAGTCAGTACCGTTTCCTTGCTAAGAATGGAGGATTTGTGTGGACTGAGACTCAAGCCACTGTCCTCTACAACAGCAGGACCTCTCAGCCTGAGGCAGTGGTCTGCCTCAACTTCATCCTCAGGTAGCTCAAACCTCTCTTTCTTCTGCCCTATATTTTGCTGGATCTAGTGTTGTTTTATTAGCATTGAAATACTATTGTAGTTTTATTAATCGATTAATTTTTCTGTAATTTTTCCAGTTTTTCATATTCAGTTCAAGTCAAAATTATTAACCCTCCTGTTTTTTGTTTTTCTTTGTTTTTTTCCCCCAAATATTTCCCAAATGATGTTTAACAGAGCAAGGAATTTTCACAGTTTTTCCTTTAATATGTTTTTCCTCTGGAGAAAGTCTTATTTGTTTTATTTCGGCTAGAATAAAAGCAGTTTAAAAAAATTTTTAAACCACTTTAAGATCATTATTATTAGCCCCCTTAAGCAATATTTTTTAGATTGTCTACAGAACAAACCATCGTTATACAATGACTTGCCTAATTAGCCTAACTTTTCTAATTACCCTAGTTAAGCCTTTAAATGTGACTTTAAGCTGAATAATAGCATCTTGAATGTCTAATAAAATATTATGTACTGTCATCATAGCAAAGATAAAAGAAATCCGTTATTAGAAATGAGTTACTAAAACGATTATGTTAAAAATAATCTTCTCTCCATCCAACAGAAATTGTGGGAAAAAATCTACAGGGGGGCTAATAATTCTGACTTCTGCTGTATGTATATGTATACAAATTGTAATATAATTGTTATTTCAAGTAGCAAGTAGATTTTAGTTAACTGTAATAACAGTTTTTTTCTTGGTATCTCTAATCGTTTGCAAATGTTTTAGTCATTGTTCTGTTATTCTTACATTTCTGAATATAATTGAATGCTATATAACATATGCTGTCTTATGTGCTAACACAAATAAAATGTTAACTTTTCTTAAATGTATAGTTAATAAAAACATAATGCTTTATTATATTTTACAATTGTACCTTGGTGTGAAATGTAAAAGGCAGTAATTGTTTGTTTTTCTCTTTCTGGCAGTGGTGTGGAAGAGCAGGATGTCGTGTTCTCATTAGAGCAGACATGTGAGAAACCAAAGCCCAAAGTGGAGAGGCTGATGGTGCTGAAGGAGGAGGAAGAGGACTCTGACATGGAGGAGAGCAGCACTGCCAAGCTCTTCCTCCAGATGAAGGAGAACCCAGAGGAGCTTCTGCAGCTGGCGCCTCATTCTGGAGACGCCATCATCTCCTTGACAGGTGCCCGCAATCAGGCTTTTACACACCATTGACCCTTCGCAAAACCCCGCCCCCAATTCATTAAATTCTGGAAATTTTAAGGAGAGAAGCAGTCTGAGCATTGCTATTATAGACTGTAGCTATAATCATTACTCAGATGTACTTTAGCTCAATGGCTTGCAGAGCTGTTAAGTAAATGAAACCCTATTGGCTATCTTCAAATAAGGGGGAGGAGCTACTCTATCTCGACCTGCTTTCGTGTTTAAGAGGAAATTGAATTACACATCAAACAAAAAACCTTAATAATGCTTGATCATTTTCACAGATGGTTTGGAGTTGTCCTTCTGCTGTCCGCAAAGTCCCAACAGTGTCCCAGAATGCCCTCAGGACTTCTGCACGCCTGAACTCCGCAAGCTCCTGTCTCCTATATTCGATGGGCCCACCAAATCTCCCCCTGCTGCGGTGTGTATGAGGGTTTGTTTGTGTATTTATTATTTGTTGCATTTGAACCATCTGACGTTTAAGGGTTTGTTTCAGCAGAGCCCCGCTGAAGAGCTGCCCATGGAGATGGAAGGAGTGGAGAAGTTCTTCGCCCTCAAACCTGAGGAGAGCGTAACCCCGAAAGGACAGTCAGAGGTAGATCTGAGTAATGTTGATATCCTTTATGATATGCTTAAGAGGAGAATTATGGGTGTTTAATGCGTTGATTCTCTGATAGGTTGTGGATGAGCTTGATTTGGACATGCTAGCTCCCTATATCTCCATGGACGATGACTTCCAGTTGACCTTCCTGCCCCAGAGTGAAAAAGCGCCACCTTTAAACATGCTAACCAGTACTTCGAGGAAACGGTAAAGGATGATTATGATTTCAACAGAATAAATAATTAGTTTATTATCCAAAATATTTAACAAACATATCTAATGCTCACTAAGGCTACGTTTATTTAATAAAAAAACACTACTAAAAAGTAATATTATGTAAATTTTTAATACCTCTTTTCTCTTTTAATATAGTTCATTAAATATATTTATTTTTTAAATGATTATTATTTATTTGTTTTATTGTTAATATTTCTATGCTGAAATTTCATCTGCTGGTTTTATTGTGACATGAACCTTCAGAAATCATTGTATCATTTATGAATTAAATGTTTCAATGTTTTGATAATCTCAAACTCATGTGTATCATGTGTATATGACATTCATTTAATGTCCTGTTATGTTTTTTTGTTTGTTTTTTTCATATTAGATGTTTGGAAGATGAGGATGATGATGACATTCCTGTTTTGGCTGCTAGATGGGACAAGAAACAGATGAGCGACTCCATAGAGGACCAGCTTCTGCTCAGCCACACATTACTAGTAAATTCTGATTTCTTTTAATGCTAAAAGAGGTTTGTGCAGGAGTATGCTGTTAGCAAGTCTGAACTAGTGCTGCGCGATACTGAGAAAATATGCAATATACGATATTGTTGTGTTAACGTTTTTTGCTAGACTTTCTGGAGATCATAAAGCATTGTGTATTTTATTTGTAATGTGTCGTTGCTATACTGTATTTATCAATGTTTGTAAAAGGTTTATTATATTTTATGTAGATGCACTCTCTTACAAAATCATCCCAATGTATCTAACATTCTGAATTGTTTCCGAACAGATCTATTCATTTCATCTGGTCAAATTATACTCAATATTTATCATAGAAAAATACAAAATTGCAATGTCAGATTTTCCAAGTTCGTGCAGCCCTAATTTATGTTATGATCATACAAAATTAAAGAGATACTAGATATACTCCTATGCATCTCATTCGGGCTAAATCAAAATGATGTCAAGGTGCAAACGTTTAGACATTGAAACGCTATAAAAACTGAAAACCTTGGCAGATGTTCTGATTCGTTGATGTCGTTTCTCTTGCTTTTCTCTATTGATATTCATTTCAGCGCTCTGCTCTGAAGCCCTAGGTTCATCTTTCTGGCAGATCTAGCCAATAGCATAATAGCACCTACTGGGGAGGCTGGTTTGAAGATAGTGAGGCCCCATCTGATTAATCAAATTTGGATAAATATCTGGGGGGAGGTCAATCCAGCCTTTCTCCAATTCCTGTGGCTCTGCACTGGTTGTGAAAATTCAAAATTGACCCAAAACAAACCATTACAATTGGCTAGGATTGGCAGAGAAAATTCGGAAAGTGGTTAGACTAGTGTACTAAGAGCCACGGAGAATTTAAGAGGGATAAAAAAATTATAATAATAAACTATTTTAATATCCCATGTTTGTCTATACACATGCTTAGTACACAAATTAAATATAATTTATTGCACCTCTCAGCGGTACCAGTATTTCATATACATTTATTGTGATAACTACAGTCAAGGACAAAATTATTCATGCCTCTGGTATTGTTTTGATATATTGTGCAGCCCTAATCTGAAACATGGTATAGGAATATGTTGGTACATGTTTCAGGATCTTATTCATTCATTTGGGGGTGTTTTTCTGTGTGTGTGGCAGAATGGCTTGTCTGATGGTTCTGAAGAATTTGAACCACCACCTCAAAAGCGTAGTCAGCTTTTAACCGACAGGGACCCGTTGCTGGGCGGAGTGCAGGCATTGTGTGACACAGCAGGTATGCAGCTTTATTTTAAAAAGGGGTCATTCACTGACTTTAGTATTTGTTTTGGGCTGTTTTCAGAGGTCTGTTTATGTAAAAAAAAAAAAAGTTGTTTACACCAAAAATCCATGTTTATAAAAGTATTGCAGCCATTTATTCTCTGAAATCATACTATTGTTATTTGTACCATACAGACTCTGAAGGTTTTATCTCACTGCCTTATTTTGAAATAGCTGAAGTTTCCTTAAATCCTTTTCAATAGTGTTAGTCCATATTATCTGACAGTAATCAAGCTGTGTGAAAAAACATCTAATATTATTCTCGTTATATCAAACCTAAAATATTGTCTACACCTCATTAATACCACTAACACCCCTCCCATTCTCTTCACTGTATTCAACCGTGACCATTAATATTATCCAGAGTGATAACTAATCATTTTGCTTCCTTGCTGGATTGTTGTTGTTGTTTTTATTCATAATTTCAAAACTGGTTCTGACCTTAAAGCATAACTTGAAACAAACACTAGACTCTTTGTTTTTGGATGTTTACTATCAATTTATTCTATGAAATCTATTTTTGTATATTCTTCAATTCATGGGATTTAGAGGCACCAGGTCCTGGAATTAACTATTTCAATCACTGTTAGGAAAGCAATGTGAAATAAAATAATATAAAAACAAATTACCCATGCATATATCCATGCATCCATCCATCCATCCATGCATCCATGCATGTATACATGCACCCATCCATCCATCCATCCATGCATGTATACATCCATCCATCCTTCCATGCATATATAAATCCACCCATGCATCCATCCATCCATGCATCCATCAAAAACAAAGCAGACCTTTAAAATAGCATAATAAAGGCACTTTAATTAAAAGCTGACTCATGCACTTAAATTTCCTCATTTACAGCTCTCATGAGGGACACTTTCCTGTCTCGTCCGCCCGACTTACGAAGACCTGTTGCGGAAACATTGCCATCCCTTACTTGAAGAAGAAACCAAGTGGACGAGTCCTCAGTGAGCACAGCCACCATTAACGGGAAGGGTTCTAAATAACCCTCTTCACACTCAACATGTATCAACATAACATGTATTACAGAGAAACAAATGTTTTACGCACAAAACACAGGAGGACAATTGGCCTATACATTCTGTCCATCACATGCGTCCATTTGTGTACTTTTTTTGTTTTCTTTTGTTTTTTGCCCCAATATTATAATCAAAAGTAGTACAAAAAATAGACTTTAGTTATTGGGATTAGTATAATATAGTTATAAACTTTTAGATACCCCCCTATTTAGATCTGTCATTCAATTAGATAGCGACATTTCTGGAAAATAATGGTGCTCCGATCGCCCCTCTTCTTTTTGCCGTTCAAGTCGTCCAAAGCACAAACGCGGCCAAAGGGGTTTCGAAACGGAAGATAAACTTGGTCAAGATATGCTAGAAAAAGTTGTTCTACCACTTGTAGCCTTAATCTAAACCTGTAAATCTCATACCTTCAAGCAGAACCTCATTTGACCGCAAGCTGAGCTTCACCAGGTGTTTTCTTGCAGCTAGAATTATGGGTCCGAGCAGCAAAACGGCTGACTTTGAGCGGATGTGATTGTGCTTTTAAAGTTAGTGGATTATTCACCAAGGCCATAGCTGACAAACGCAACAAGTACTCTATCTGTGATCATCTTTTTATAATGCATTTTATAGACTTTTTGCAGTTACAACTTATAAGTGAATCTATACTTGGTGTTCAATTTAACAAATATTACCGTATCATCCGTAACACTTTTTAAAGATACGACCGTCTGAAAGCCTCGTGTTTTGTAAACCAAGGAGATGGGATGTTGGCTTGACAAACGTGCGGATCATCTTTCGTTGATTTTTCTCCATCATGTTTGACGCAGCAGAGACAATTTCTTTAAAATGGTGGCATTCGGGATTAGTTGTGGTGCTTTTTATTGAGTTCATTTGAATGTGAATCAGATTTGTGGCCCCTGATTTGTGGAGCTCGTAAAGACATGACTCCAGGGCCTCATTCAAACCGTGTCCAGTAAGACACATGCCTTTCTCATATGGATAACAGGTCTTCTCTTAGATGTCTTGTGTATATTACTTGTGTATTTTTGCATCATTTATTTTCAATGTACTTATACCTTGTATTGACTGATAAAAGAATTAAAACATTTTAAATGCACTCCAAATATGTGTTGGGTTGTTACTAGAGATCAAAAAGTGACAATAACACTTTTTTTGATGTCGTTTTAAAGGGATCGAAAGCCTAAAACTGAGAATTCAGTTGTCATTTACTTTTTGCAACTCTTTTTTTTTTAATTATTAAAAAAAGTGTGTGTGTGTGTGTATGTATATACACGTGTATATAATATATTACAACATAATAAATATAGATATTATTATTATTATTATTACTATTATTTATTTTTAAGAGCAAAACACTTCAAGGTACAGGAATGTTATTCGTGCATCTATAACAATATTTTTCAGACTATATATGCATTTAAAATACACATTTAGGTCATTTTCTATGCTATTATAATTTACATTACATTTTATTTGCATCTGTAGAATCTTAACCCTTGTGTGACCATGGAGAGAGATCATATTTTATTAAGTTAACTATTTAATTAACATAACTTTATTTTTTAACTCATAAAAACCTTTAACATTTGCCTCTGCTTTCCTTTTCATAAATCCATTTCACGCAACCAGTTAAATGTGCAATATTTAATCCAAATGCCACTGAAGCACAAAATCATGCAATCTTTGTTAATAGGCTTTCAATTGTGTTGGCAAGACCTCAGCTGCACAACGCTGACACTGCACAAAAACACTGAAACCTTGAAACGCTGCACACAAACAACATTGAAATATTGAATTGTTGTTTATCATTTTCTTGTTTTGGCATTTACACACATTTAGTTACTTTTACAAACATTTAGTTAATGTATAAAAGACTACTGTTTTGTTTATCCAGTAAAACAATACACGATGTTCCAGCATTCGCTAACAGAGTTTAATATTAAGCACAAAAACACGAAATATATGGCAAGCCGGCTGGACTTTTATCGCCTGACAGGACATGAATTCCTGATGTAAACAGTTAAGTTAATATCAACAATCAGCCTTCTAGATATCAAGAATTGTTTTCCTGCAAGTGATGACATCATTGTTACATGGGCGTAAAGTTCCTTTAACAGTGGTGGGGGGTTATAACATTTTCTCATGAGCAATTTTTGAAGGGGACACAAATAATAGTCAAATTGTACGTAATATATAAATGTACTTCTAGAAGTGTCCACGTTATTTAAGAAAAGAACAGAATAGAAATTGATTATACAAAACAATACAGTGGGGCAGGGGCGTAGCGGACATTTTAAAAGTGGGGTGGGGGGGCAGCTGAATGAGATAAAAAATGTTACGTTCATTTTATTATTAATCACCTGTTTCTAAATGATCTGTCTCTAAAAGTGAGGGGGACGTATCCCCCTGTCCCCCCCGGTTGCTACGCCCCTGCAGTGGGGTCAGATCGGACGTAGCACAGTGCTCATTTAGTAAATGCACAGCTAACCAATATGCTACAATTAGCAGGTTTTAAGTGTAACATTATGCCAAGTTGTGGAAAATAAAACAACGCATGGGAAACAGCTTTGGTGTGTTAGTTGCAGTGCACTATGCAACTAGCTATTGTAAACAAGCTAACATTAACTAGAAGTAATATTTTAATCGCTAATATAGCAGATTCATGGAAAATTTAATTTAATTTATGAAAAATTACAACTAACTTATGAGCGAGTCTGCATCAACTACATTAAAGAGAATCGCTTTATTTAAAGTGAATAAAATACCCTCCTTACTGAGAGTTCAACATTTATTGAGCCGCAGCCACACACCTGACTCATGCGTGTAGAGTAGGTGAGATGAACTGGGAAAGCAGGTAGTGGACCAAACCACTGTAAGGAAAGGGGAACTCAACTGTTTCTAAATGCATTTTTTAGTTATTTAGTTTATTTATTTATTTTGTGGGGTTTTTTCTACTTACAAAATTACATTAGGTATACATATGTTTTTCAATCACACGTCCCCTCCGTCCTCCCAGGATTTACGCCTGTGCATTGTTATTATCAAAAATGAACATTAGGCCTAGTTTAAATGTAGGCTTAATTGATGTAAAATGGCTTGCCATCCTCCAGATCACTCGTGTGCAGTTCTGGGTTTAACCTGAAGATGGTGACCGGGCTCTCTGCCAGCTCTCCTCAAACTAAAAACGTGTTTCTTTTCTCCTACTAAAGTCGCCAATAATTTGCAGGATATACTATAAATAAGCAATTAGGTTTAACCTCACGCTGCCTCAGACTGTAATAACTGAACCAGCAGTGTACCGTGACTTTCTTAACTTATTTAAATACATGAGTGCAAAATCAGGAAACCGGTTTAGAATGACCTAAAACGAAAAAAGAACTTTAGCAAGCTTTTTTCTCTCTTCTTCCTGTTTAGGCTTATGTAGGTCAAACGTAAGCGTGAAGGCGCGTTTGTTCTCACTTTCTACTTCTGTAAAATAAATTCCTCTCGATATCCTCTTATAGGTCATGACTGCACAGACTCATTAGAAAACAACTTTACTCTTTATTAAAGCTCTTTTATCCGCTGTTGTTGACCACACCATTACACATAAGCCTCTGAAAACACTGCAGGTTCAACCACCTGTTAACCTCACAGCATGTGTTAAACACCACACGTTAAGCCCAGAAAGATTTAAAATATTTTTAATAGCAAACATACTCTGTTCATAAAGTTTGAAAAAGTATCATTATTTAACATACTATTTGTGCAGAACTATATACAAGATAATGTAAATGTTAGACAAAAACACATTCAATGTCTGTTCAGCAAGCATACTTCAAGTCTTTTCTGAGAGAGATATATATATATATATTAAACAATATATCACTTCAGGCGAAAAGACACAGAATAAAATCATATACTACAATCCATCAGTCAACAGGCACAATCTTCAAAGCTCTGCAATAACATTCAATCAACCCAAATGCTCTGAGAAACACTGCCTGAAACGTGACCTTTCACCTGAATCAAAGAAATCATATTAGTTAGAGACCAAAACTCTCAGAAATCATTAAATAAAAGTCATTCATCAATCATAAAAGTCCCCATGAACACCATATTTCCCCTCACAGAGGGCAGATGGTATAGCCACGTCTCCACCTTGTCAGTGAAAACCACGACATAATCAGTATTGCAGCACGTCACCTATAAACAAAGTAGATTTGACCATTAAGGCCATTACAAAACATCTGGGGCAGTTTTTCCACTGGTATTGTAAGCCAAAAAAGATCCATAATCAAAGGCGGAAAGAAAAGTCGCAAGGACTCCTGTGCAAGGAAACAAACGATCAAAAAGGCTAAAGGCGAGTTCATTGAACTCTAATAATTAGTTGTTTTTATCAGCAAGAAGTGCACTTTGCAGGGCCTGTTCGTCACTGTCATTCCCAGAGTCTCTGGATCGTGATTGGACCTCTTCGTAAGGGGGAGGTGGAGTTTCTGTGCTCTGATTGACTGTGTCTGTGCAAATATTTGTATCAGAGCGAATCAGTGATGTTAGCGGACTGTGTTCTGATGCTTCCTGGGCCAGTAGGAGCTGAGTGGGACCACGAAATGGTGGGAGTCGCTGGCCCCAACTGCCGTAGATGGCCTCTTCGTATGTGGGAAGAGATACGGGTAAACCATCCACCACTAGATCCAGCTGATCAGAGGAACGCCTGAGGAGAAAAACACAACATGTAAGACCAAAGTCTACTCATACACTAGAATACACACACTTAAATGATTCATCCTTGTAAAGTGTTTGTGCTTTTTCTCTTCAGAAGTTATGAGGGACTAAAAGTTCTTTGTAGCTACTCTTTTAAGCAGTGGATATCTTTTAATCTCCTCACACATGTGCTCACCAATACGGGCATCTGCTATTTTTGCGTTCTACTTCATCTTGTTCCAACATCACTAACACGATGACAATACATTTACTGTGTTGTTGACATGATTAACATTTAGCTAAAATGATGCTAACTCAAGTAACCTGCCGCTAAAATGATGCTAATATGATTAGCATGTTGTTAACAGATCCGAGCTAGCAAGTTTATAGGAAGATGCTATCATAGTTAGCATGATGAGGAGTCATTTTGACTTATTGCTAGCTAGCATGATGTTAACGACGTGTCGGTTGTATAAATATTAACTGCTTAATTTTATACTTTTTTCTTCTTCTTGTTTTTTTATATGCGACTCATTTTGCACTAGTGTAATAGCCAGAATATATTGTATGGCTCAAAATGATACGTTTTCTGTTATACCAAAATCATTAGAATATTAAGTAATGATCACGTTCCTTGAAAACATTTAGTAAATGTTTCCACTGTAAATATCCAAACTGAATGTTTGATTAGAAATGTGCATCTCTAAGCACTTCGTTTAGACATTTGACGAACTCATTACTCAGTACGATTTGTTTTGCTCTGGGGGGTTTTTTGAACCCCCAGATTTAACATTTTCATTTTTCAGCTAAATATCCTCCTATCCGGGCCTCACAGTGGCGCAGTGGGTAGCACGTTCGCCTCACAGCAAGAAGGTCGCTGGTTCGAGCCTCGGCTGGGTCAGTTGGCGTTTCTGTGTGGAGTTTGCATGTTCTCCCTGTGTTGGAGTGGGTTTCCTCCGGGTGCTCCGGTTTCCCCCACAAGTCCAAAGACATGCGGTATAGGTGAATTGGGTAGACTAAATTGTCCATAGTGTATGAGTGTGAATGGGTGTGTATAGATGTTTCCCAAAGATGGGTTGCAGCTGGAAGGGCATCCGCTGCGTAAAACATATGCTGGATAAGTTGGCGGTTCATTCCGCTGTGGCGACCCCAGATTAATAAAGGGACTAAACCGAAATGAAAATGAAATGAAATCCTCCTATCCTTACAAAGTATACATCAACTGAAAGAATTTATTCAGCTTTGAGGTTATGTGTACATGTAGATCAATTGAAAAATAAAAACCCTGACATTTATGGTCTATTTTTAAATACATTTTAAATGAATGAAATGTAAATAGGTTTATTTGATTGTAAACGTGTTAAATGTATTATGCGTTTAATTCCTGTGATTGCAAAACAGAATCGTCTGCATTATTACTGGACCACTCAGTGTCACATGATCCTTCAGAGCTTGATGAACGCTAAACCTAGTGAAATGACATACCGCTGTGATCGGCAGGAGAACAGGCGGGATTTGATGACTAAACAGGCCGTTGTGGTGAGAAGGAAGATGGACACTCCAATAGCAGTCGTAGCCACACTCGGAATAGAGTTGACAATTTTTTCTTTTTGTTCACCATGACCCTCTGTTAAAAAAAACACACGTACACAAACCATTTAAAGACTTCTGTCAAAAACCCCCAAATCTGATGTTCAAAAATAAAGGGCGGATGATGACGATCGAGATTTGTGGAATAAGTGGTTGAGTGGCGTAGGCATCCTTTAAAATCTGATTCTGTGATGCTACAATTTTCCAAAGGCTTTACGTGCATCAGAAAACACAGACATTGGTTAGTTTGATGATTCTGCTGACTTCCTGCACAAGCTGTTGGTTTCCTTTCATGACATGTTTTACTCTAGACGAAGGAAGTAAGGGCAGAGAATAAAGCATCATGGTTTTTTCCCCGTTTTTGTCACTACCGGATGACAATAATAAACAGGGCATTATTTAGGCAATTTATTAATGGTGCAATGCCCTTTTTTGTAACACACATGCTTCATCCAGAATATACAGAACTACAGAAATACAGAACTAGTGAATGACTGATGCAAGAGGAAAAACATTTGAATTGCTTCCAGTATTTTGCATCAGCTTTTTTACTAAATGGCAATTGTTCAAAGTTTTCAAGATGTAAATCAAATGCATTTTCTCTGTATCGTTACCTGGTCGTGGCATACAGACAGGCACTTTCGGAGTCCACACCCCATGGTGACATTTTGACAAATGGTAGCGTTTGGGTAAAGTGTAGTCAGGCTCACAGAAGAAGCGAATGGTGCTCTTTTGAGGGAAACCACGACAGGGAGACGGCTCACAACGGAAACCTCCATGCTCGTGCATGATTGGATGGGAGCAATTCTTGCCTAAAAGAAGGGAAGAGAGCAATTAGAAAGGTAAACTTAAGCCCTTATTCTTTTTTTGTCACATCACTATATCTGATTTTTGCAGGTCGGTTGCACCACTTGACATTTGGTGGCAAACATACTGCCTACTACTAAATGAAAAATAATATACGTCAAACTGATGCATGACGACCAACAAAATACAATAATTATTCTCATTAACTGTTATAATAATACTAATACATTTAATGATATTATACATATACACACACACATTCATAATACATAACAATTAATATGGAAAAGCCGTCAACTATTCCAGCATATGTTTTACGTAGCGGATGCCCTTCCAGCTGCAACCCATCTCTGGGAAACACCCATACACTCTCATTCACACACGCACTCATACACTACAGCCAATTTAGTTTATTCAATTCACCTATAGCGCATGTCTTTGGACTGTGGGGGAAACCGGAGCACCCAGAGGAAACCCACGCCAACACCGGCAGAACAAGCAAACTCCATACAGAAATGCCAACTGGCCCAGCCGGGACACGAACCAGCGACCTTCTTGCTGTGAGGCGACAGTGCTAACCACTGAGCCACCGTACCGCCGATGCGCATTCAAGTCATTTGAACTCTGAATGATATTTTTCTTGCAATTTTTGAAGTTAAATGAATAGATAGGCATGTGTGATAGCTACCGTGCACAATTAGCAACAAAACAAGAAGATCATTTGACAATGTTCACTAGTGGCTTTCACAGGAAGTTCATGGCTGGTTATCTGGAAGAGGAAGATGTGGCGGGCTGAAAGGAAATCTTCATACCTGTGGTTAAGTCTGGCAGTGCCACCAGCATGACAAGCCCGCAGCTCAGAGCAGCATGCAGACATGACCAGAGAGACGATCGCTGAGCAGACATCAAAACTCCTGTCCTGCACACACAGACAATACACTGTTCACAAAGTGTTGACACGTGAAAGTCAAAAGGTTACTAAATACATCTGAACTGCTGCACAAGTTTGAGTCTTGCACCTGATGGACTGAAATGTTATGTCTGTGTGACAATGTTGTGTCATCAATCACTCACCCTCTGGTTGAATACAATGTTTTGGATCAGAATGTTTGGTTCAGGGTGGTTTATTTTAGATTTCAATATTTTTAGCCTGGTTTAAGCCTGTCATGAATAAATTATTAAGTCAGAAAAAGCAGCAATAGGTGGCAGCAAGTCCCTGTCTTTTTTTGAGTGATTCATTGAATTATCCATTCAAACGTTTCGTTCAAAATGGTCGATTCATTTAGAAATGATCCAAGTGACTTGCTTTATGAATAGATCATTGAATCACTGGCTCACTTGATGCATTTAAAAACAGATTAAAAACAGATTTCCTGCAAACACAGAACATTTCCCTAACATTCCCACGTGGTTCCCATATCACTCACCCTCTGGTTGAATACAATATTTTGTATAAGAATGTTTGGTTCGGGGTGGTTTATATTATATTTCTATATTTTTAGCCTGGTTTAAGTCCGTCATAGTTAAATATATTAGTCAGTAAAAGCAGCAAAAGGTGGCAGCAAGTTCATGTCTTTATGACGGATTCGTTGAATTATTCATTCAACTGTCATTCAAAATGGTTGATTCATTTAGAAAAAAAGCAAGTGACTTGCTTTATGAATAGTTCATTGAATCATCATTGATCATTGCTCACTTGATTCATTTAAAAAAAGATTCCCTGCAAACACTGAACATTTCCCTAACATTCCAATATGGTTCCTGTTTAATTCATACTAGATCTTACAGAGTTCCGGGACATTCTCCTAAACTAGAGGGATCTTTCCATTTACCTAACCAAAAGAGGAGATTATGCGAACCAAAAATTGCTTGCTGGAATCATTCAGAAATCATGCACAAATGTTCTGCTTCCACTTGATTTTACTATTTACATTGACCAAACAGAAAAAGAAGAACTGACAACAATGTCTCCGTTTTAACTATAATTTGAGATCCTGCTCACGTGCTGACATGCTTTCATAAAATGTTTTTATTAAATGTTAATTATTGGCTGAACCTAACTGATAGACTTCATCACTCTGTGAATGGCATTTCAAAATGAGTGACATACTGGACAATGTCAACTCTGACATCTAAAACACCAATTACAAAATGGTCAGATGATAAACACAGCACAACCCAATTATCCATGAAACATCATTTCTTTAATGTTGAAGAAAAAAGAATCGCATACAGGTTTGCAAAAACCTGTTGGTGAACTATTTTAGTATATTATATATTGCGAGTAGTTTTAAACCATTAACCACTTGTTGGTGTGGTTTCTCAGAAAGGGAAGGGGTGTATCTACAGCTGCATGTGAAACAGCTGGCAAACGCCCCACCCTGACCGTGACCCTACAATAACACAAACTGCACAACCAAGAGTGCAACTTCCCTTTTCCAAGATGGCACTAAATGTGAGGGTGGCACACTCTCTTACACTATAGTGGTCTAAAAATGACTAGCAGCTTTACCGCAAAGGGGTGCAGGGCTTACACAAACCATGTTTAGTAGCACAAACACTGAGCGTTTGCTTTGCTATCTGCAATGGAGTGTAGTCATCTGTGGAGCATGTGGGATTGTCCCTTCTTGGCAGAGTGACATTTTCACACATAAGCCTGGCACAAAACACACCACAACGTGGGCGGCTTGCTGCCACCACTTTTTCTAAATACATGATTAATCTGTGGAACTCTAATGTGAGTCTACAATCTTTAATGTCACCTGAGTGTGCTTTGCACAATTATATCAGCTGCATACTGCAATTCTAGGTTATTGTTATATGCATAAGGATAGTGGAAATATTGTATATCATGTTCTACTGTCACTTCATGACTGCAGTACAGACTAGCGATGGATTCATAATTAGTTTGATAACTCAATTTTATTAAATCTCTAAATGTAATTATTATTATCTTAATGAATACTGTCGTAAAACAAGAATTATCTTAAATAATCTAATTTAATCTCAAATAAATGCAAGGCGATAAAAGATTTAAATGAAATAATCATAGCAGTATCTAGTATTGTTTATGCATATATACCCTATATGCATATATATAAAATATTAAGCTTTAATATGTATGTTTTTTAAAAGGTATCTTTAGTAGCTGATACCAATTAAACATTAATAACTTCAAAGAACTAAAAAAATAAATGCAGTAAAATGACATTAAATCATTATTAAATATTATTATACATTATATAATTAAATACATGAAAATAAATAAACCTACATTTTGATTAACAAAGAAATCATGGCGAAATATGTGTGCATATACAATAAGATAACGTGTGTGTGCATATAGGACATACTAAACAATCATTTTATATAATAAAAAAACATCTAAAATGGCCATTTCAGGAATGTATTGTCGCAGAATGATTTAAATACTTAAATGGTTTGTAAAATCAGAAATTAAAAACCATATTTGTAGCGACAATAAAAATGATTTTGATCCGCAAACACGATCTATTACACACACACACACACACACACACTAATGCAAAGAATCGATTTGAAAGTCTTAAAATGCTGTGCTATATTAATAACAACGGGCAGCTAATTATGAGGATGATGATTGACATGCATCGCTGACGAGCGTCAAACGCGAACTGATGATCTTTTGATTCTCCAGCTTTGCAAATGAAGCCATTAATCTACACTGCTGATTCTGTGAACTGCAACACTGCACACAATCCAATAGCATATTCACACGCTCATCGTGAAAAGACCGACAGGTGCACAAAAGCTCTATTGTATTGTATAAAAGTCAGAACCAAAACCAAACTCACCTGAAAACGCGTCTCGCTGGGAGGTTATAAAATCGACGTAGCCCGGTCGCTTCTTTAGTGTCCTTTCATTTAGAAGTCGTCGGTCAAATATTTTAAGATGATACGAGCAACCTGTGACCCCCTGCTCAATGGGACCTGATTCAACAAGTGCATCTATTCGAGAGCAGCAGCTGCCAGATGACTCACCCCACAGCTGAGTTTTCGTCCGCTACTCGAGCGCCGATTGGTCGCCATGATGCGCTGTCACGTCAGCCCCGCCCCGCAGCGGAGAGAAAGGACTGCCTACAATCTGCCGTCATGTTCTGGAAGCGGAATACAATTCGTGGAAAAATGTTATTATGGTTTATAAAACAGACAAATAATTTTACGACCGCACATAAAGCGCACCGCTTCCTCATTTACATTTTAAGAGACCGAAACATAACAGGGGAAAGTGACAACACGAGCGAGTGTGAGACAAAAATCTAAAACATGCATCGGTATCTCAAAAACTTACAACATCCCCATCTAGACTGCATTTCTGTTCTGAGCAACGTAGCAGTACGGATGTTTATACCTTATATTAGCCTACATGTATTAATACATAGCTAGTGTTATCAATATATGGCTAATATTAAACTGAATGTATAATGTACACGTGTGTATGTGTTCATTTGCAAATGCATACACAAACGTGTTATTAGCGACAAATTACATTAGTCTACAGTAACTAATGCACATTGAATATTAATGCAATAGAATACATTTATATTAAATATAACATGTAATGCTAATAAAATAAAATGTATACATATGCATTTATAACTATTATTATTCTATTACATTTAACTTTGATGTTCAGTATTTTCCGTTTACACCATCTAGATAATTACCACATCCACTAAGACCTAAAAACCTCACTTCTCCTCAATGTACCTAAATGATTGACATCCTGAACACATTCATTTCAAGAGGGAAATCAAAGGTTAAGAAGAAAAATAAATCACACTACCACATCTGAGTGAAAAGGAGCCAGAAGATGTTTCAAACTATATTTGCAAAAAAAAAATAATAATAAAGTCCATTTTACCACCAGTAAAAATTCACATATTATAGAGGGAACTCTGATGTTGGTTATTCAGCAAAACCAACCATACTTGAAAAACAAAAAGTGAAAACAGCAGAAGCAGTCTGAACCATTTTACATGTCATAACAACACAGGCCTGCCGGTAGCAGTTTTTAAATGAATGTTGATCTGAACGCAGTCCAAAATGAGTCTGTGAGAGATGGAGCAACATCATGATGATATCAGGACGCCTGCAATGAGTACATAAAGTTCACGCTTCGACTCCACCAATGTTTCTTTAAAACTATCTACATGACGAAAAAAAAGAAAATTACGGTAAAAGAGATTTCAAAAACACAGTGCAAGTTAATTAGAAACCTATTAAAACGAGTCAACAGCAGAATATGGGCAATTCATTAGTTTAATGTAGCGGCAGAAAATGGATGAAACCATATTGTAATACAATGTACCCTTCCAGAGCATTTGCAGCACTGCTTTTGAGCACCAAATGACAACATAAAACAGGAAACGTAACACACAAAAAGCAGATCAATACCTGACCACACACACACACAAGATCGTGCTTTCACCGACTATGGGAATGTAATTTAGAAAACAGAAGTCCTTTCAACACATTCGCCTTTTGAGAAAAATCATGCATTCTGCTTGCAGTAAAGCATCATCCATTCACACACCCAATCAAATAAGGCTTGTGGTCATAGGAGGTATCTGCTTTTCAAACAGTCAATAAACGTATAAAAAATAAAAAAAACCATGGCTGGTCATCATACTGTGAAACATCCATTGCTCAATGTTAATTATAGTTATGCATTATAAGGATAGTTCAGCAAGAAACGAAAATGTGGTTATTAATTTACTCCAAGATGTATTTTACTTCATTTTTCAGTAGCACAGATGTTTGTTTTAGCAGAAACTGTGGTCCTTGGTGATTCATAATACGCAAGTCAACAGTTACCAGCACTTTGAGTCATGAAAAATCATGCAGGCAAAACAAAACAGATACCCATGGCTCCTGACGATACATTATGTCTTATGAAGCGAAATGATCAGTCTGTGCGCAAAGCTAATTGTTTTGCTTCGTAAAGGACACAATGTACTGTCAGCAGCTACAGGTGTTAATTTTGTTTCGTCTTTTTTATTATTATTATTATTATTGACTCAAAGTGCTGGTAGTCATCCAATTTATGAATCACCAAGGAACACAGTTTCAGCTAAAACCATTAATGTTCTACTAAAGAAATCTCGGATGGCCTGAGGGGGAGTAAATTAACAGCACATTTACATTTTTGGGTCAACTTTCCTTTTTTCCTGTTTTTATAGGAATGTTGACCTCATTTTGCTTCAGTGCACTGAGGATGTTAATCTACAATCCCAACAATATTTCACAGATAAACGTGAGCCTATAAAATGCTCTTCTCTCACTTTCATTGCTTATTCATGTCTGAATAGGCATTTAGTGTGCATACTTCCACTCCGATGCCTGATTGTCATTCTGTTTGTCCTATACAAGTAGCACAGTCCAGTATGTAAAGAAATGCCATAAAAACTTTTACTGGTGGGAAAAAAACAAACAAACAAACAAGCAAACAAACCATCCCTAGTAGTATTTTTTATATTAATTATGTCTGTCAATAACTGTCATTAATTTTCTTCACATCTACAATTAGAGTTATGGTTGCTGTGTTACAGTTTAGGCCCTCAGCAAAAGAAAACGACAAAAAAAAACAACAACAACAACAACAACTCATATATACATAAGCTACCACTTCAGTCTAGGATTAAATCGCTACAATTCATCTTCAGATTACTGAATGCAAATGTGACCAAACATGCATTCAATTGACTTTCAATGATTTATTTAGTATTCGTGTGGAGTCACTACATCGAATTGGAATATTATTTAATCTGCCTTCAGCATTTTATCAATTTTGTCAGCGTTCTCAATCCACTTCGACCCCGGATATTTGTGGCTGAGCAAATAAAGAGAGACTCTTAAAGGGACAGTTCAACCAAACATAAAAAGTCAAAATTGTATGACTGACTTTCTTGTAGTGAAGACAAATAACTATTTTACCCATACAGTTATTCATTCAATGGGATTCATAACAACCAAGTTAAAAGGCCAATTCACAATGCATTGATAGACACCAATCAAAGATATTTTCACAACCCAGGAAACTTTAGTTGAACATGTTCAGTCAATGAAAAAAAAAAAAAAAAAACTCCATCAGAGGTTACATACTGATCTGACAAAAGCAAGTGTTTTATGCTGATGGTTGGCGTCTCTGTGGGTACATTATTACATAGTATTGGCCTGGATCATACGGTTGAGTAAAGTTTAGGAAAAACAAAAATTCTGTCATTATTTACACACTCTTCACTAGTTCGAGTTTCTTTTTTCTGTTGAACACAAAAGAAATTCAAAAGAAAAGCAGCAGCCATTGACTTCCTTAGTATATTTTTATTCCTACTATGGCTGCCTCTTCCAACATTCATCAAAATATCTTGTTTTGTGTTCAACAGAAGCAAGAAATTTATAAAGTTTAGAGCCACTTGAGAGCGAGTAAATTATGAGAAACGTTTCATTTTTGGGTGAACTATCCCTTTAACACAATGAGACGTAGTTTACTTGTCGTATTAGTTTGGAGCAACTGGTATTATAAATCGTCAGCAAGTCTTTGGTTGTTCCACTACCCATAGTGTAAATGACCAATTATCTCAGTATAAATGCGTTAGTGTTTGGAATCAATCACTATTAATAACTATAGTGTCCACCTTCCTTTGCACAAGTTCTCAAAGTAGAGCATCCGTCACTCACACTATACATTCGTACAGTCTCCGACAAAATGAATCCTTCAGAGAAAGGCCACAATACCTCAAAGATGTAAGCTACTTAGCTGGAGGATTTGGGCATCCGTGAAATGACTGCCCTACATTGAAAACAACAACTCCATCTACTTAACTAATATGGCATGGTGCCTTTGTGAATGTTCTGGAAGACAGACAGAGAGAGGAAAAAAAAAACCTACACCCAACTTTTCCCCCCTTAATCATATTGAAAAGTGAAACAATGAATCAAAGGAGGAAGTTTGATATTAGAGTGCAGCTCAAAACAGTGTTTAAAAGCATCACTGTCACTTGAAACACAAACCAATATAGTGCTCAACTTCCATTAAAAGAAAATTAAAAAACAAAACGCCTCCAGTGTTTACCTTTGCTTAGTGTTGTAACAGAAGCCTAGAGTTTTGCATTCTTTTTAATAAAAAGTAAAAGGTTTTCTTCAGTAGTTTCTTTTCTATTAAAAATTGATTAATGAGTAGTGTGGTCCTGGTGCAAACGGTCAAGTGCAGGGAAAAGAAAGCTCGAGGTTTGGAACAAATCCATCAAAAGGTTGCTTTACATTGAGGGCAGATTAGGATCTCCAAGTGGTTCATTTTCATAATGTCTTAACCTTCTTAATTCGGTTTACCCCAAAGCAGACTTAACATAAACCAGCTAGAACACATGGTTCGTGTGTTCCTCAATTCGCCAGAGAGGAAAACCTCTTCCAGCCGAACACTGTGAAGGATCTTATGTCCATTTCATGTGCTGTATTCTATAGTGTAATAAAAACAGTGGTACAAATGTTTGAAGGAAAAAGAAAAAAAAAACTAAATTTTTGTAGCATCAATGACCTGTTTTCCTTAAATTCTTGACTTGTACAATCACTTAAAGTGTGCAGTACAGACTCCATGTTTGTGCCTGGGTCTTTGAGCTCAGCGGAGGGCTTGTCAGATCCACCCTGACTTCTCTTCTCATCTCATGCGGTTTTGTCTCATGAGAGGAACAATGCAGGAGGGAGGGCCTGCTTTAGTCAGGAAGGGATGTTTTAGCAGCTCTTGAGCTGTGGCTCTCTGGGCGGGATCTCGCACCAACATCCGGTCCAGAAATCCCTTGAGAAGTGGCGATACCTGTGGAGAACGAAACACTCTGTATAAGAAAGAAGCTCTGAATGCGCTTTTATTTTCCCTCTTACAGATAACTCGATTTACCTTGTGGAGATTTTTGAGCTTGGGTGGCAAATTGTCTCGGATCATCTTCATAGCCTTGAGCGGTGGCTCATTGAAGTACGGCGGCTCCCCATCCACCATTTCGATGACCATAATGCCAAATGACCAAATATCCACCTGCAGAAATGGTTTTATTTGTGTGTGAGCTACAGTGCTGTCAGCGGTAATGCAATAGGATGGTAAAAGGGGACGGGACTTGCCTCTGGTCCATATGGGAGTCTTGAGATGAGCTCAGGGGCCATCCAGTAGGGCGTTCCTACCAGAGACTTCCTGCGCTGAACCTCTTTAGAGACCTGGGCACAAAAGCCAAAGTCTGACAGCTTCACCTGCAAATGAGAACAGATGAAACTGAAAACGTGGAAGTGGAAATAATTGCCCAAGTTAAATGGATACTTCGGTTTAGCCTGGCTTCTTCATTGGATTGGATTTATTTTGCACCTTCTGGTTTTTATTCCTCTTTTTTAGCATTTAAACAAATCTTGGTGTCATGACAAGAGAGAGAACATACAAAAGTTCAGATGTATTGATATAAACATATTTAAAAGTATTTTACAAAATGAGTGTTTTGTTTGTTGGCATGCACACTCCCAAAGTTCTAGCTGTAAAATAAATAAATAGAATAGATTTTTGGGGGGAAATTTTAAAATCCATGGCTCAAAAAGAGTCAGGGCATAAACAATCATCCGCATTGCATTGTCTGCATCCTAATTCAAGTTCATTATTTTAAAATGTACACGTCACATTTTTATACGGTTCCACTTTTTTCAAACCACTATTAGTACTCATTTGATTGCTGAAGTAAACAAAAGCATTTCAAGCATAAAGCATTTAATATGCCTTCAATATTTTTGGCAAATTTAATTTGGTGCATTTCTAATTTAATTAATGGCCCATTACTGTCTTTTTGTAGATTACAAAAAAGGACAAACAGAGGCCATGCATGGGCCATCAATAAACTACTTTATCAGACTTAAAACTAACGATATAAGACACTATGATAAGTCAGTTAAGCTATCCATTAATACAACCACAAGATAATATTTTGCAAGTGCACGATTGCTCACTTGCAGACCACATGCACAAGTTAGCGAGTCAAAAACAAATATCAGTCCATCAGATCAGTAGTGCCAGAACCCCATTTTACTATAATTCTGGTACCAAACCAATAGTACAGTTGACGTCTTTAGATACAAATCATGACATTTGTAAATGTGTGAATAACCATTTGCTGATGGCTTAAAATGTTAAGCACCACCGTCTGTTCTAAAATATTCAGTGCTGCATGAAGTTACGCAGCAAAAAAACATGTGAAACCAAGTTCTAATTATTGCTTGATTTAACGTCAATGAAGTGTATCAAACTTTTTAGTGAAAGCTTCTGCAATGCTTGCTTGACTAACTTTATATAAGAAACAATGTCCTCTGGGATCTTGCATGATAAGCAGTGTCAGAAATGAGCAAGAGGAAATGAAACAACTTAGGTCAAACAAACACACACAATCAGCCCCTGCCGAGAAACAGCTGAGGGTGGATGAACGAACTTCCTCTTGCATCGACCACAGACACAGACCCGTCAACGCAAACCACTGCCTATTTCAGCAGCAACAAAAAGAAAGGCACTGTGGTCGGAAATTGCAGAATTAGATTTCTGTGAAGGCCAAGCAAGTGGCTAAATAATACTCTTCACGAGCAACAGATTGTGAAAAGTATCATGGTTTGAGGTCTTGTCAGTAAATGTAATGTTACTGAGGTTTTGAGACTATCAGCAATGTAATTCTGCTTTAGTTTACTGATAATCGTCACCTCACAAGAATGAACTTGTAGGTCTGAGATAACTAAAGAAAGAGCTCTGTCAAACCTGTTTAAACACTGATGTTCGCGGAGAAAACAATAGAATGACAGCAAGTAGTGCAGTTTTTCTAACTCAAGACACAAGTCAAAACATGTCTTGGAAGGCTTTGGTTCATCTGCGGAGGGCAGAGCTAAAAGGACTGATTATCTAATGAAATTTAGCGTTTTCTTTTTCTTGAAGAGAAGTGAGAGACTTACCCTGCCATCATGGGTGAGAAGAATGGAGTCACTCTTGATGTCTCTATGAATGACTCCCTGAGAGTGAAGGACTGAGAGAGCTTTTAGCACTGACAGACACACGGTGGAGATCTGCTCCTCGTTCATCCTGAAAACAACCAAACAGTAAATCAAAAAAAACTTAAAATGAACTCTTTAAAGCTGTTAAAATGACCATGCAGATGACTGACACGCCACATCAGACAGCTGTGTTACCCTGCCACCTAGTGGTTATGCAATAATGCTGAATGAGCTACAATGTGTGTGTCTATGACGTGTGCGCGTGTGTGTGTACATATATATATATATATATATATATATATAAAATTTTCAATGTTATAAAATAATTTCTAAAATAGGTGTTTTTTCATTTTTTTCATTTTCATTTTGGTGGTTAATATAAAATAAAATAAATAGACAAATTATTTATTAGAAATTAAATTGTTAAATGATAAAATGACTGCGTATACTATTGGAAATTGGTTTCATTTTTATAATAAAATATTTAGATTTTCTAAGATTGAAAAAAAAAAATGGTATATTTCATTTATTTATTTAAAGTTTTATTCCCTACACATTTTTCTTTCCTTATTGGCCATATTTACTTTGGTAACAAAATAAATGAATAAAATATTACTGAATTAATAATAAATGTATATTATTTCCAACGCAACATTTATTTCACATTTCTATGTATTTGGCATTTGTGTGGCTTGACAGGCTTGCAATAAAATCAAATCAAATAAACTTTAATAGTACAACTTGCAATAAAACAGATGTGTGAAAGTAACATAAGGGATAGTAAATGAAAAGCAATTAGTGACTGAATTTGGAAGAAACACTTGCCTTGTATGTGTGACTATATCAGTCAAAGCGCCGCCCTCCAGGAACTCCATGACAACCCAGAGTTCATCCCCCACCAAGTAACTGTTGTACATCTCCACCACGTTCTCATGGTGATAGTCCCGCATGATCACCACCTTAGAAACAAAGCACCGCTTCTATTTAAACATCTCATTAAGCAGCTCACAAAAGACACGCTGGAGGAAAAATCAACCAGCAAAAATCATGTTCATTTTCATCTACAAGCACTGCAGTTTGATCTACATTTCAGCATTAAGTTGAGACACTACAGGCAAGAGCTTTTAGTTTTCACACTCAGTTTTCAGTTTTGAGATTTTGGGCATTTTAGAAAGAAAACATCCAAAATTCTGTTATTCTCATCACGCTTTTTTCAATTTGTCTCAGTAGAGTTCAATAATGCATATTTTTAAAAGTTTTTTTTTTAAGAATAATTTTTTCTTCTTAACTGAGCATTAAAGCTTTATTCATATGTATATAAACATGTATTACATAGGGGCAGGTTTTGGGATGTGCTTTCTCCTTTTATGTCCCTTTGCATAAAATGAATTATCTGCAAACTGCAATAAAATTACAGTCACTGCCATTCCTGGGCTCTTTTTAAATATCTTTCAAACATTTTAAAAGTCTTGTAGATGCATCGGTTGATAGATTAATGTTTTGTATGATTATTTTGTTTGTTTGGTTTTTGTGTGCTGCTGTCTTGACCAGGTCTCCTTGTGGTACTCAAGTCATTGTGGTACAAGTCATTGTGATACTCTTACTGGCTAAATAAATCAAATGAATTTGTTAATAAATAATTTGCCTCATTATAAAACAAATCTTTTGTCTCCCTATTCTCAATATTTTCTGAATAAACAAAAAAGACGCCCAAAACCCCCTCTGTACAAATATTTCAAAGTATTAAAAACAACTATTTAAAAATGAAAGGAAACTACAATTTTTAACCAGATTTCATGCAATGATCATATTTTCATACAAGAAATGTATGCAAATTAGTATATTTTAATGAAATAGATCATTTGCATATTTAACCAACAAAGAAAACCCATAACACAAAAGTTTGCACTTCTTGATGTAAACAATCAACCCTTTTGTAATGTAATAAGTTACATTATTCCACCTGCAGTGTCTTGCCTTAAGCTCCCATGTTCTGTGAATCACAAACTTGCATTAACAATAATTTGAACCCCCCATAATAAATAACAGTGTAATTTCCTGTGTGTTGCACCAACCTCATTGAACAGCAATTCTCGTCGCTGTTGTTTTCGCAAGTCCATCTTCTTCACCGCCACCAGCTTGCCTGTGGTCTTCACAGTAGCAATACACACAATGCCAGTGGACCCTTCTCCGATCTTAATGTAGTGGTCTAGATAAGTCCGCGGGTCGCCCGGATCAACCACCATCTGCAGGGCGGCTCTGAACTGCTCGTGTGAGACCCGCTGCGGCTCTCGCTGAGGTGAGCGCGTCTGCTGGGATGGTGCAGCCGGGCCGGATGGTTTCGGTGGAGGAAGAATGGGTTGGCCATGAGGAGGCTCGGGCCCTAAGGCTGGATGCGAGGCGTGATGCTGGGGCTCTGATCTGTGAGGCCCCTGAGAAGAGTTTTGACCACCACTGCTGCTGCTACTGCCACCCCGGACTGGGCCAGCAGAGGGGCCATTGTGGTGGGTAGACTCGTGAGATTTAGCTGGTTTTAAATCCTGCTGAACACAGATAAGTGAGAATTTATGTAAGAGCAGAATATTTGTAAGGATCTATAATATACAGTGGTCACCAAACTTGTTCCTGGAGGGCCGGCGTCCTGCAGATTTTAGCTCCAACCCTAATCAAACACACCTGAACAAGCTAATCAAAGTCTTACTAGTTATACTTAAAACACCTAGGCAGGTGTGTTGAGGCAAGTTGGAGCTAAACCCTGCAGGGACACTAGCCCTCCAGGACCGAGATTGGTGACCCCTGAGATTCTATAATATAGTATAATTTGTTCTATTTTTTGCTAAATATAATATACCTTTACCTTCATTTGGAAAAAAAAATTATAATAGGTCTGTTCATTTAATTTAATATTTTTTAATTTATACAATCAATGTATTTATATAATGTATAATATTTAATAAAACACTTCTTATGTACTCTATTATCTAGAATATAAGTAACATTTCAAAACAAACACAATGGCGACTTTTATTCCAAAACATACATAATGCCGTTAAAAACGCAATGCATGAACACATTTGCATTCACAATGAATGAGAAAGATTTGTAGAGCACATTCACTTTAAATCATTTCAACAGGCTTGTGATTTATAATTGATGTTGTTTATAGTGGATACCACTATAATAACGTGTTTATTTTAGGCTTATTTTAGGGTTCAAGCACTGAAAAAGCGTATGCAGCTATTGTATTTGTTCCCCTATTATTTTTTGCCTCTTCTACAGTCCACTGAACCATATGGTTAGAAGTTATGAAATGTGGCACACTGACAAAGGCTGCCTGTTCATTAACCACAACAATTTTAGAGTCTCTAACTGTAACTCAATCCCTAGGACACTGTCCAATGTTGCACTCGTGATTTTTCTGGCATTTTTAAAAAATTTCACCCCTGGATGATTTTCTTGGTAGCATTTGTGCTATTCCTGGGAAAACTAAAGTGACACAAGCCAGCTGATGGCAACATCAACCACTGTATTCAATATAATCAACGCCCACCAAGCAATGTGTTTAATAGACATAAAAACAGATAGCCTGGCTAAAACTATATTCGGGCTGTCATTGAAAATCTAACAGATGTCTAAGAATAGGCCAAAACTAGACTAGTAATCAAATACACAGATTTCACGTGTAGTCATTAATTTCTGTGTAATTGATGACGAGGCTAGTTTTGAGCTATTCTTAGACATCTTTTATATTTTCACTGAGAGTCCAAACTTAGCCTTGTTTTAGCTAAGCCGTCTACGCTTAGACATCTATTAGACTTCATTTAAACAAAAAAAAAAAATGTTTGCTAGGACAACTAGAGGACTTATTATGAAGCTGCGTTTTGAATGTATGTCTAATGTTTTGTGATAATGGAGATAGAATATTGAAGTGTATGTTATGTGATTGAAAAAGCAAAAAAAAAAAAAAAAAAGACCAAATCAACTTACAGTGCTACAAATTACTAATGATAGAAATAAGCATGCAACTCTGTTTGTCTATTAGTCTATTATTCTAGCAATAATGTTTAAGCTGTATTAATGCTGTATTTTATTTTTCAAATTCATCTGCTGCCACTTGTATGGCCACAAATGTCACATAAAATGGCCTTTAAACTCATTTAAAATTGAACACTAAGGGCGTGTGCTCACACTAGGTACAGTTGCCTTGAACCGTGCTGACACGCGTTTGTTTCCCCTCCTCTCTCCCCCGACGGCCTGCACTCACATTGCATTAACTTCCCAGCTGGACCACGCTTACATCAACGATGATGCGACCGTTCAGTTTAACAGGAAGAGAAGCGCTCTCGCTCAGCACATTGGACATTGCTTTAGTTATATCGTTTTGTATTGTTTTTAGTCGTTTGGAATGCAGTGACACACAATAAAATATTTAGCTGAACAGATCCACAACTTTTGATGCTCATAAATTATTATAAAAGTCCTTGTGCTACAGGTATTAGAAGGTTTGCTGAAGGTGCAGCTGACGTGCAGCGAGGGGCTTGTATCTTTAATAAACTATGACAGTTTGTGTTCATTGAAAAGAATGATTAATAAATCCATATGAAACAGTCCCTTAAAAGTGACGTTGCGTTTTCAGTTTCGAGCTCAGGCGTGCTTTGCAAATCACACTACAAGCGTACCGCGTCAAAGCTCAACTGAACCGCGCTCTGGCACACTTCTTCCAACCGGGCCAGGGCTGGCCAACTGAACCGCCCGATTCAGAGCACTACAAAAAAGCTCATATTTAGCATCTGAGGTCTTACATGCAGTTGTTACATCCAGCCTACATACTTTGCTGGTGTTACATATGGCATGTATTCCCCCAATCAGCATACACTTGTCACCGGTAGTATCTATTGTCCTGAATTACATCCTGCTGTTAAGTAGAAGCTAATTTACAGTAGTTCCCCCAAATGGGGTTCCCAGAATTAAAAATGTTCCCAGTTACTGATATTTACAGAAACTGCAAAAAGAGAAAGTGGTGTGAAGGGAACGAATACACATTCAGAATGGTTTTGCTTTATTTTCTAATTACTATTCAATTACCTGACAGCTGGGGGTTCTCCCAGAGTCGCTTTCAGAGCGTGGATACGTGTTAAAAGGTCGGCCGGTCTGCTGTGCGGCCTTTATCACTCCCTCTGTAACAGGTAGGTTAGGGGTGCGGATGTTTGGCCCTGACAGTGGTCTCTTCTCACGGGGCGACTGTGGGCTGCTGTCCCTCCCAGTATAGCTAGATTTGGGCCTCTTATCATTGGCCCCATCTCTCCTTACCACCTGGTCAGAATAATCACATGGTTCTCGCTCTCTGTCCCGTTCTCGTTCTCTGTGTTGTGGTGGCGCAATCCATTCGGGCTCCTTGTGTCTGCTGGGCTCCTGACCACGAGGCTGCTGGTGAGGCCGGCCGTCCTCTCTGGATGAGCGGCCTGGACGTTGAGACTGTCTGGGATCAGTGCCTGGGTGCTCCTGACGTGATTTCTCCCTACAAAAAAGCTCATTGTCAATATTTCTTATTTTAATGTCTGAAAAGCAAACATGTTGATCAGAGTAAGGGAAATCTGTTGAGCACCTCTCTTTGTTGTCTCCATAGCGATCAGTGTGTCTATATTGGGAGTGTTCGCCGTTCTCATGGCCTCCTGATGATCCAGGATCACTGCGTGGTTGTAGAGGTGGACTGCCTCTCCGCAGGGAGTTTGAGCGGATCACCGACATGGTTTCAAACTCATCCAGGAGCCACGTGAGAGAGCCATCGTCACCGATCTTACGACCTCGAACAATTGCCTGTGAACAAACAAACAGGTTATGAGGTATTTATGGAGAAAAAATAAATATACAAATAATATATCTAGCAGTTCCAGTCTTTCCTGCATTGAACACAGACTACAAGGTCACTGTTTGTTTTTTGTTTTTTTTATTCAGCAGCAAGAACCCAGTTATAACTGTACAACTGAATCAAGTTGTATTTTTTGTTTGTTTAAATTGAATCAGTTCTTGATATCAAACTCTTCTTATCAAACATTTGCCTACTAAAGTCTGTGTGAACTGGAAGTTGCCGAGACTTATTTCAGTTTGTTGATGTACTTTCAAGTAAAACGTAATATTGAATAGGGGTCGGAGATTCCTTTTTGCATGTCATTTCCTCATAGCAAACTAATGGTAAGAGGGGCATGGTTAAGAATGTTGTGGCTAAAGTTGTCAAACTGAGATCAACAGAGAAAGACCGCCATGGCATGGAATAACACTTCACCTAAAGAATAAAAATGTGCGCTAGCAAAAGTTAAAAAATAAAATTAAAAAATAAAAATGTTTTATTTTTTCATGGACTTTATAATAAAAACCAAAGCCTGCTTCTGTAACACTGACATTAAAAAGTGATTGTGATGTTGACTTGCATTTTATAGATCACTAAGCAGCATGGTTTCAGCTAAAAACTTTAAAGTTCTGGTGAACAAGAAAGTTTTCCTAAACCCTCCCTTCTGACCTTGCGTGGCTCTACAGTAGTGATGACTGTGGCATCAATGAAGGGTTTGGGCCTCTTAGCTGTGTCTTCAATGAGGCTCTGCCATTGGCGTGGAAGCCCAACAAACTTCTGCTCCTGCTCATCAAAATCAGTGTGGACACGATGCTCAAAGTTAGAAGGTGCTGAGATCTGGATGCGTTGCTTTTTCTTCTTGCTGAACATGGCTGCAGCAGAGCATCAGACCTAGGAGCATGAAAAGACAAACACAATTCATTATCGACAAAATAATTTAGACTCAAGGAAACCTCTCAGAAACATACAGAACTGTTCCAAAGCACAGAGACATTAAAGAAACTCGTAAAAATAAATCAATACTTTTAAGTACCTATTTTAAATACGTATGTTACAAAAGATCTATGTTGATAATGTTCAAATAATCTTTAATTAAAAAAAAGGTATCAAAGTTTCCACAAAACCACTAGTTTTCATTAGAAAATTCTTAACAAACAAGTATTAGAAAACAGTTTACACAGTTTGCCTATTTTTGACCAGATAAAGCAGCACTGATAAGCATAAGAGCAAAAAATAATAATAACAACACTAACCCATATTGTGCATCTAATATGTAGAAATGGGCAATAAATTCGATAAAAGTAACAAATGACATTCATGGACATAATTGTTCAGATTCATACAAGCATTGAATTACATGCATCACACCTCATAAGCGCATACAAGTCACTGCAATTATGCAACCACGTACATTACTACAGAGCGAAAACTTAGGGGAAACATAGGGTGCTGTTTATGTCTCTTTATGCGATACTAAACAAAACTCTTCAGCTTTCCATACTTTGCCTTTTCTGCCCTGCCCATTCTCTCCATGGGTATCAGAGACACTCCCAGAAGCCAAATACTGGCCTCTGATATGTGTGGGCCGAAACCCCCCCCCCCCCCCACACCTGACAAGGCCTGGGAAAACTCAGCTGCTTCCTGGGATGATGCAGCAGCCAGAGGCATTTTTCAAAAGCACAGAAGCATTTGAAGTGTGACTTGACAATTTGTGAGATGTCCAGAAGTCTCGCAACCAGTGTGAATGTTTTATGAAGAGCTTATTTCCAACACTGACTGAGGTTAATGAAAACAAGTGTTCAAATACAGTTCAAGTTGCGGAACAGGAAAATATTCAAACCAGTTTCAGGAAGCAGATAGGCTGTTACTAAATGTGGAAAAAAGACTGCTGTTTACGGTTTACAACAAGACGATGTGTGATGATAAACCTTATTTGACATTTTGAAGACGCAATACTGGCACAGAGCACTGACAAAGGAGTAATGTACTGCTCATGCTGCAGTGGGCACCAGCTGCCAAGACGTACCCTGGAGAACCTGGTACTGAAGGGCCTTTCAATGCCACAATGATGACGGATCAGTAACTCACAAGATCCTGACAGTGAATGCTGATAGAAGGGACTGAACAAAACAATTCAGTTACTGGTGCTTAAACAATGAGAACGTCATTGTGTTAATGCTGTGTGTACCACAGAATTATTAGTAATAATTCTAACCTTACTTGGCAACAACCATACATTGTCAGTTTTGAGTTTGCAAGTATGATATATCATAAAGAAAAATCTGTTATGTTAAAAAAAAGACATTAAAATCAACATGCACTAACATTCAAATATATTCAATTAGTAAGATATTATATAAATGTATTTATTAAAAATAACAAAACACACTAATAAATGAAACCATAGATTTTTATATTTTTTGAAGATGCAAATCTGCATTATTTTCAAAATTGTAAATACTTATTTTTTTTAATTCTGTGATGGCAAACTTTTCATTTTACATTAGTTATTGTTGAAAGCAGCCTGTGCCTAATAAATCACACACACGTTGTTGTATATTAGCTAAATTAATGAATGAAAACTAGAACCTTCGGGAAAAATGGTAGTGCATAAACTAGCAGTTCATTTATTATTTTTTTATATTAATAATAATAATAATAATAATAATAATAATAATAATGATGATGATGATGATAATAAATAATAACAACAATTTCAACTAACAAATACATTATCTACAGTTGATAAGAGTGCTTAAATAATTGGCAATAATGTTACATCAGTTAAAACAAAAAAAAAAACTAAACTAAAACCACAGGTACTAAGCTGAGCTGGCATAACAAAAGATCAACACTCAGCATAATGCATTATACATGGGGAAAAAGAAAGCAATTTCAAATTCACAGCCTAATGCGCAAGACTGGAAGAGGAAAACAGAGGTTGTCAACTTGCACCTGTGAGAATGTTTATTTGAAACAGGTGAAGATCAAACCTGAGTGACAGGAGCAGGTGCTCTACAGCTGCTTCACTCACATACTGAAAAACACATGCAATTCATTATTTGCAAGTGTCAAGTTCTGCCAATAGTGTAAACGAATCACCTTTCACTGAACACTTCCTGCTCCGTGACAATCAGTGTCATCAGGCCACAACAGATTTGAATGCTCACAAAAGCGTGCTAAAAAAACTAATCAATCAGGCTTTGTGCCTGACATTAAATGTGTAATGCAGTTAAACTCAAACAGTCAGACACTTCCTGTTCAAGCCTAGCATTCCAGCCACATACCATTATGCACCGGTGAACAGTGAGAAAGACGTCTCTGTGGTCAACGCTGCAGAAATGGTTCCTGGCCAGGAAGACCGTCTGTGTATTGCTTTTTAATAAGCAGAGATGCCAAACCCTCAAAATAACTTACAGTTTGGGGGAAAAATTTATGCAGATTGATTATTTTCGTCAAGCAAAAAAGGACTAGGATAGCTAGCTTAGCAGAGACAAGCCTGCAGTGTTTGTTTTTACAAGCCCAGTGGAGAGCACCGCAAATACAGCTTGACCTTGGAACTAGTAACTCTGTCATTAGAGGTCTTCTTATCACACCAACCCAGTGTTTACAGAGCCTGCCGTTTCTGTCCACTGAAATGCTGTGATTACAACTAAGAAAAGTAGTGTGATGTTTCAACACAAAAATCATCTCAACCATTTATGGACAAAGTACATTTAAAGTGCCCATAACACTATTCTAAAGGTTCATAATTTCATCATAATCATGTTAAGCCAGAACTTCAAACTAACATTCTGGGTTTATTTGCATCTTCCACCTTCCATCTGACTGATATATAAAGCAACCAATCAGTTTATTTTGCTCAGCATCAGAGGAAAATCAGTGCTCATTCTCACTAGTGACAGTCATACAATGTAAATTATCAAAGATTCAATCAGAAAGAATAGTGCCGCTGACGCCTGAGAAATATTTGGCATGCTAACTATCTGGACCTGTGGTAATTCAAAATCCTGCTGCATGAAAACCTACAGCCAATGAGAGAGCATGATACAGGACATCAGGGAGAAGTTATAAACCACAATATCAGGAAACTTGGATTTAGTTTCAAGAAAGGCTCTTTCTCTGGCTTTTTGGAACAAAGAAATGGATCTTCTTGATTTCTCATTTTAGTTGTAGCCTACCACAACACTGTACCATTTACTCTCATGCGAGAACTCTAATGTCTTAAGTGATCTTGCGCTATTCCTTATCAGTTCTCATGGGCATTTGGTTGTGAAACGTGCAAAGTGCTTATTTTGGTACTTTTCTTTAAGAGTTGTTTCATCCGCATGTTTGTGGGTTGCATGTTTGTGGGTTGCATTTTTGCTGCGGTTTGTTTTGCTTTCATCCAATGGTTTAGTCGGATTGGCGGTGCATGCTGTCAACCATCAGAGAAAATAGACGAATTGGAGGTGATCAAAAGCAAAATCGATGTTTCTCCTCATCGCTTCCTTCGCAGTATATTGTTGGTGCCAATAATTAGAAACCGGTCTTTAATGTCATCCTTTCCAAACATCATAAACAATAACAACATAATGGGACACTTACATTTTGTAACCACAACCACTAGTGATCTCAAAGAAGGTAACAATTCTTAACAGACAATTCCTTGTGAGATAACACAAATGCATCATCATGACTCTTTTTATGTTTCAGTCTATTCATCAAAAACAATACGAGTTTTCTTTTGAATATTCCAGGTAATGCATGAATAATGCAACAAAAACAACAGGCCTTTTCTTGCTGGCCAACAACTGTTATTTGTTATTCACTCAGTGTGCAACACTACAAGCAGCAACCAAACACCAATGTCATAATATCCCACAATGCTTTGCATGTGTTAAATACACACAGTCCTTATGTGCACTTGACTGCAGGTCTGAGAGAGGGCATTCATCCGGCCAAAGATAACAGTAGTGTTTAGTACAGGACTCGTGAAACGCACAAAAGTTCGACAGTGGCATCACTTGGCAGAAATTAGGTAATGCACAACTGACACGAAGGCTGAAACAATAGTGTCAACTTAGTTACAAACGGTCATTTTATATATGCAGCAACCAAAAGAAAACGTCAAAACACTGCTATTTTAAAACAGTAGAAGATACTGCAGATTCAGATACTAACATTAGGCAGCGAAGCGGTTTCATTGACCCCCTCTTGATAATTGAAAAAAGATGGCTTCCCACCACCAACGATTTGAAGGAAAGTCAAAAGTGAAAGTATTATAATGTTATCAAAGACTTTCATTTCATATAAATGCTGTTAAACAGTATGACATTTCTTCAGCACCAAATCAGCATACCAGAATGATTTAAGAATAATCATGTGACGTATTCCTGTCAAGCAGAATAATGACTGCTGGAAATTCTACTTTTCCAGCACAGAAACTCAGCCTAAAATATATTTCAATAATTTTTATAATATTAATAACTTTGCGACTGCATTTCTAATTAAATGATTCTGACAAACAAAAAAAAGCTAAACTTTTCAACAGTAACATATTTATTTACCCCAGATAATTCAATAAAATTCTGGTTTTAGGAAATGTACCTTTGTTTTTGTGATACTGTGGCAAAAAAAAAAAATGGAACAAAACTCAAGTCCACATACTGGTTAATAAAAAAAATATTCAATACCGGTTAAAAAAATAAAAAAGGCCTTCATATTATATATATACTCTTAATCTCTAATCAAAAGGCAGCGACTGCGTGAAAAGTCGGTTGATTATGTAACCGGAAAACTGCTAAATTTCCACTAATTCCTTAATGTCCTTAAACAACTCTTTCATTAAAAATCATTTGAAATTTAGGTCAGTGTCATTGATAAGCAATGCAATGACCAAAAGGAACATTTTAAAAACTGTATATTTAATAAAACATTTTCTCATTCTGTTCTAACTGAAGTGATAACATACCAAACAGGGCTTCGGAAAGACAAAGGCAAATGCTTAAGTAAGCGGTACCATGGAAGATTGCACATTATGAGTGACCCTGTCCGGCACTCAAGTATTTAAGGAATGTTTGGAGTGCCCGGTACAGACTGCACCCCTGTCTGAATCTCCCATCACACCTCCTCAAAGCACACATATCCTGACAAACCCACCCTGCTGGAAACAAGTACAGGTACAAAGAAAGATCAGTAAACAGATCAGGAAAATAAGAATGCAAGAACAAAGTATGAGAGAAGGACAATTAATCCAAAAGCGAAGGTTCTATCATCATTTACTCGCCATTCATTCATTACAATCCTGTTTGAGTTTCTTTCCTCTGTTGAACACCAAAGACAATATTTTAAAGAATGTCAAAAACTGAACCATTTATGGCTACCATTGATTTCCATTGTATTTTCCAGCATTCTTTGAAATATCTTTTGTGTTTAAAAAAGGTTTGAAACCATTTGAGGGAGAGTAAATGGTGATTAAATGTCTATTTTTTAGCTGAAAAATACCTTTAAATGACAACTACTGCCTTATGAATAACCTCCAAAATTACTTTTATTAGTAGTAGTTTACCATCACAAAGATAAAGCAACATTCTAAAATGTTTTTGTTGCACACACACTTGTACGACCACAGATAAAGTAAAAGTACACATGCTAGAAGGTGATCTCAGATAAGAGCACATTTAACCTTATAAAGCCTAATTGTGTGAATTAATAGGGTACAATAGTGGTACTGTGCGCCGACATATATCGCAGACTTGCTTACGGCGACCCGAGTTCGATTCCCGGCTCGAGGTCCTTTGCCGATCCTTCCCCTCTCTCTGCTTCCAATGCTTTTCTGTCTGAAATCTCTACTGTCCTATCATAATAAAGATGAAAAATAAAAAATAAAAATAGGGCTTGTAATTTAACATGATCAAAATTTTCCAATTTCTTAACTGATTTTATATAAACAAAGATTAACATAACTTTATTTTAGGGCTGCACAAATTATAATTTCAGCATCAATACCGTGTTATGTGTGCATTCATAATAGTCACATTGCAGGATTTGCAATGTGGAGTCAGGGTTGTAGTTGACCAGTAGTCACAGTTGAAAAACACATGATTTGTGGTTACATTTTGTAGTGACTCCACAATGTTACCTACATTTTTTGTTTGCATGTTTTTTTTAAGGTCCATGTAAGCATTTTAAGCCAGTTTAAAGTTTTCGGGCAGAATAAATTATAATGTTTGTAACTTTTAAGAAAGACTATTTGTATTCATGTATATACAATGAAGACTATACAGTGTTATTTTACATTTGACTTTTCAATTTGTGTACCTGAATACTGTTAGACACCAAGAAAATTATAACGCACTGTTTATTATACGTGTATGTTTGCTCTACTGTATTCATCAATGCTTTTTATTGGTCTATTATTGTTTCTGCAAATGCTCTACAAAATGATCACAATTACTCCATAATAATGATTTTCCCCCCCAAATAGAGCAGTTCGAGTCATCTGGTGATATTATACTCAATATTGCAATGTTTATCAGAGAAAAATAAATATTGCAATGACAGTTTTTTCCAATATCGTGCAGCCCAACTTTACTTACATTAAAAGATGAACATTTACTGGACTGAACCAACTTTATGCATTATCTGACCACTTTGTGCATTATTATTTCTAATTATTTAATGAACTGGAGTTAATTATTGCGATAATACTAGTTACCACACCTCATGGCAGTTAGATGAATTATATCAAGACATGGCTCACGGAAATTTATGTATATTTGTGCATTCAAATAGTAGAATTCCTGTCTAATTAATTGTAATTTTGCGTGAATTAAAAATGTTTTATAACTCGTCTTTTATCCCTTTGTTTCTTGTGCTGACATTTGTAAATGCTAAATCTTTGAAATAGCTAAAAATAAATTAATAAATACTGTTATTCGGTATTAGTGATATGGAATTGTAATGGGGTTGAGACAATAATAAATAATGTATAAACAAAGATTAACAACATCAGCTTTATTATTTAAATTAAAATATGAATATTTCCTGGACTGAAACAACTTTAGTTATGCATATTCTGATCACTTTGTGCATGGTTTTTAATAATTCAACAAACTGGAGATAATAATTCTGCTTATAGTACAGTAGGTTACCACAACTTAAGACAATTGCTAGATTAATTATATCAAGATATGTCTCAGGTATATTTGGGTGTACATTAATACAGGAGAAAGTTGTAAACTCATCTAATTAAATATATTTTTAAAAATACTAATGCGTGTCATTTTGTGTGGATAAATGAAATAAATATAAATAATAATAATAATAATATAAATCTTTAAAATAGCTAAAAATAAATGTATAAATAATGTTATTCGACTTTAGTGATATGAAACTGTAACTGGGTCGAGATAATAAAACAATCACTACACACTTCAGAACATTTATCAGCCAATGAGAATCAAGCGTTCAACTGTAGCATTTTAATGCATCTAATACGATACAAACCTTACTTTCCTCTCATTATTATTACAATATATATAATTTTAATTTGCATGGCTTTACATGTTTAAGGTCAAACAAGACAAGTTTTCCTTAGCAATTAGGTTGAAAATGATTCAATATTTTTACAACCCGTAGAGGAGGAAGCTCTTTACATGATAAAAAAACAATAACTCTCTCCTCATGCGACACATGGATGAATCAACCAGGATCGATACTACAGGTGCAACCAAATACTGCCTGCTCAAAACCATCGATACCAAACACTAAAAGATTACGATTTTTTATATATCCGTTATTGCAAATTGAAACAAAGATAAAGGTACTGTCGACAACATTAATATGAGATTTTGATACAAAATTTACTTAGATTATGTAAAGCATCTCAGATACTGTATAGACAGTGTCAGCATCACGACTTCTTATCGGTCCAGTTAAAAATCGCTCCCACATTTGAGGATTAACGTGACAAGCTCGAACAGATCAGTAAGTCTTGAATCATTAGTTTTATTTCATGCGTATTTTTCACTGACTGCTCTATTAACTCCACCTATAACGCATGATGACTTTAGCCAAACTTTGAAGTAGTTTTAGAGTCCTGCTGACATTAATAAAATAAATAACTTCTTCCTTTCTAAACGGCAATTCGGGAACAGCTCACAAATATGTCTTTTGATTCGAGTCTTAAAAGAAAACAGCAGCTGTAACGTTAACGTTAAATGATAACAATAATAATCGCGAACTACCGTACATCATTCCTACCTAAAACTTAAAACGGAGATTACACGATTTCGGTGACATTACAAAGAAATCAACTTTTACTATCTTTTATGACTTACGTTAATGTTTTGACACTCAGCAGCTCAAGCTACTCAGCTAGCTTTGAGGAATTAGCTAAATTAGCACGACGACCAAACTCACCGAAACTCCAGCCTGACGCAAAAACAACCTGCGCAGACACACAAACAACTCGCGCTTAAAATATAAACGGCTTTAAAGAAGTCCTACCTGTAGTGAGAAGTGCGTCTGCTGAGAAATAAACTTCATATGGTCGGTGAAGTTTCTAGAGTGTAAAGTTAGCTTAAACGGGCTAAGTGCGCGTCTCACCCTGTGAAGCCCTCATGAGCGCGCTGCTCGTGCTCTCTCTGTCTGCGCCATATTCACAGCGAAGCTTCATCCGGGGAACTGACCGCCCAGCACTGCCCCCCAGCAGGCCCTGCTCACTCCATTAAACGAGTATACTGTAATCTACTGTATACATTATACCAGGGGCTTTCAGACTTTTAAATGCCACTGACCTCTAAATATCAAGTGCGAAGGACCCCATCCTAAAATGTGAAAGGTATTATAGTCACATCAAAAATACTATAGTAATCTATTATAAATAAATACTAGTGTTTTTAACCATATGCTGTTAGTGCATTTTACTGTATACTGTAGTATTTACAACTCTTTATTATTAAACGCAACAATGTACTGTAGTATACTTTAGATTTCACTACAGTAAAGTGTTTTGTGCTGTAATACATATATTTGTAGAAAACTACAGTATTGGTCATTTGTCTTTATTACTATAGTTGTTGTGTTACCATAGCAACCATTTAAATACCCAAACAGATTAATTCAAGTACTTTACTATAGTATGGTTCAACAACTCAATACTATAAAATATTCAAAAACTGTTTACTATAGTATGGTTTAAACTAGGGATGAGGAGTCGACTCCAAAAGAGCTTTTAAAAAAAGAAGTAAAAAGCAAAAGCTAGTAGTCACTAAGCCCCTAGTGTGGCCTTTACGTTCCAGTTTAAGAACTTACGATCAGCTGGTGCAACCCTACCTAGGGGCTTAGTAACTACTAACGTTTGCTAGTTTGTAACTAAATTTGTTCTCACTTCGGTTGCGCCACATGTTCTTAAAGGTGCAGTAGGTGATTGTCTTCTCTTCACATTCCAGTAGTAATGATTAAAGTAAATGATCTAAATGTATTTATATGTATTTTTATATTCTGGGTAAGGCATAAAACTAAATAATGTTCATCCTATTAAATATTGTCGGGCCGACATTTCCCATAATTCTGATAAGTAGCCAAAACTGTCTGTCAGCAAATGTAGATTTGTACAGTACAACGGCGCATCTCTGGTCACGCAGATCCGCCATTTGCGCGTGCACGTCTGAATGCCCGCCGCGCGTTCATGTGCACACGAGACAATCACAGTCGCGGTAAAATCAAATGCTTAACCAAAACTTATCAGATTCAGAAAGAGCTTTATTGCCAGGTATGTTCACACACACGAGGAATTTGCTTTCGTGACAGAAGCTTCTACAGTGCAACAGAATTACAGAGACAAGACAAAAAACAGATAATAAATATATTTTTAAAAATAGAAGTAAAATCCTGAATCATTATTGGAGTTACTTTTGCAGACTGGAGGAAGGACGACACCATGGCTGAAGTATTTCTTTTAGACAGGTAATGTTATGTTTTAAAGCTATTTTAGTCACGCAAAGCGTACAGTACAATTCTCACAGTACAGTACAGTACAGGGTCTCTGCCAACACTAAGCACAAAATGCTGCAGATATTTCCACTGTTTTTGGCTTGAGAAATAAAAAAATCTCCCCAACAAGAATGTAAAGCATTTATTTTATTTGATGTTATATTCTACGTAATAAATAATTATTAATCCAATTATTATTTGTGCATTGTTTACAGCTCGATGACTTGTAGGACCTCAGGAAAAGTACACAAAAATAAAGTTTGTTGTGAGAAAATTACTCAAAGTACTATAATTTTTTGTTTGTGATGAAAGAGATAATATTCATTCCCTCAACTCAATATTAAACAGTGTGATAAATCCTTAATGATTTAAAAAAAAACAATAAATGACTGAAAATATTTAAGTAACAGAACAATACCTATTTACAAATACAATTAATAAAAATCCAATCAAATTAATGCATTAAATAATAATCTAGTATGTTTAATATTTTATATAATAATGTATTCATCATAGCGTAATATTTTATAGTAGAGAAATAGTGTAAGTTTCAATTTATAAGCAGTTGAATTCAGGTTAGGCGATCTTTCAAACAGCAGGTGGCACTGTCCGAGAAAACAATAGGTCTGGAAGTGCAAGTCTCCGGGCCTGCAGCTTCATAATGTTGGGGGATCACCACATGTTCTTAAACCAAACCGTAGTGAGGGAGGGAGGGAGGGGGTGGGGGGACACTTCTCATGGGCATTTGAAGTGAAATTATAAAATAAAAGCCCCTTAAACCTTACATAAAACACTGTTTGGCCCTGATTTAAAAAAAGAGATTAAAATAAAACTATTAGATATCACAGGCCAGTTTTACCTCAGCTTGATAGAAGACATTACCACGGTGTCAACTAAGCACTTCTCATGGGCATCTGATGTGAAATTATAAAATTCAATTTGATGAGAAAATTGTATTTATTTTGGGATGGGTATTTAGAAACACCTTTTTATGTAAACATTTACAATAAGGGTTTAATTTGCTTTCATTAGGTAATTATGAACTAACAACAAAAATACTTCTAAATAATATATTAATTTCTTTATATTATAATCAGAATTTGTAAACTTTAATGCTTTGTGAATCAAGATAAACAATTTAAGTATGTAGACACACCATTATTTTAATATAAAATTTGATATTTAACCTACTAAAGTAATAAAAAAGTATATTAGATATTTTTATTATGTAAAAAAAGTCTCATTATTTAGTAACTGATGACATAGTAAGAGTTTCAGCTGTTCTTCAGCTGTTTCTAAAAATAACTATTTATTCTTTACCAGGAAAAAAAAAAAATAACATTTATACAAAAAAACTGGTATGAAAGATAGAAAAAAAACCTATAGGCAAACCAAAGGCTATAGGCGAGACAGTCAAATAAAATGACAGATGAACAAACTGTAATCAATAAAGTCATAGAGGTAAGTGTGGTCAAAGCACTTTCATGGGAGCTGCAACCAGCTGAGGTCATCAGATCTGTAAAAGCAGAAAGCAAATTATGGTTTATTTGGGTGACTTTTGATATGCATGCAAATTAATCCCCCAATTTGGATGAAGAGATCTGGCTTATGGGTGCAAAGAGTTGAGGGTTTCTAACTTATTGATACTCACTGTGCTTGCACCTTAGTAATCCTCTTCCCCATTAATAACATTTCCGCCAACCTTGCGACTGCGGGGTCAAAGTTTAAGCTGGCAGCTGCAACAACTTCTTCATCTCTGGATCATGAGGTAAACGGTAATGAATGAAGAGAGATCCTAAATTCGACATTTGTAGTATTTTGTGTACTTTTAAATCCCAATGTATACTTTTACATATGCACAGTCTAATGCACAGCAACAGACAGTCAGCAGCATATGTAAACTAGGAAGATTAACCCATGTCAGACGGCAAAAGTTATAAGCAAGGCCAGGCAGAATCTGCTGACTTTTTTGCCATAGCAGAAAAACTTTGTATATATAAAATAATACTGAGGATTTATATGAAATGATTTTATAGCAGCTTTAAACTTTTAAAAATGGTATGAGAATAATCCAATGAGAATTTGGCAAAAGTCTCTCATGATAAAATACATCCACTTAAAGACAGAAAATATTAGTACATAAATCATCTAAACATTTGCACATACTTCAATTGTACAACCTATATATAAATATATGAAGCACAAAAATATATTGAACACAAAACAAGAGATTCTGAAGAATGTTGCATGGAAAAAGCAGCCATTGACATGGGACTAAAAATACCATAGAAATCAATGGCTGATTTTTCTAATATTCTTGAGAATATCTTTGTATTCAACAAAAGAACTAGTGGCGGATGAGTAAATGATGACCATTTTAATTCATTTTTGGGTGAACTATCCCTTTAAGCTGCAGCCTGATTCAATGTTGACACCTTTTGGACAAATTAAGTAGTGCAAAGATCACAGCCCATGTGCAAGCTGTGGGTGGTGTGTGTACACTACAGTATGGACCTACTATTCTGGGGACATCATTTGTCATGCTCACTACAGGTGGACCCTAGGGTGCACATGTAAATAGTGAAGTCATTTCTTATTGAACTATTAGCTTACTTGATATAAAATGCCAAGAATTTTCTTTCCTCTGTACTTCCTTTGAAAACAATCTCAGTGTATCCTTCTCCATAGCCTAAGAGTAAAAATACACATTGAATAAAAAAATAAATTAAAATTTAATTATTTAAAAATGAAAAAGTATCAAGGAATGGTCACCTGTATAGCGAATACTTTTTCCCAACAGCATGGTCCAGAAGTAAGGCACTGTGTTTATTTCCACCTGTTGATTCAACATGCTTAAGCCTGCAATTCGTCCTGTGGAGAAACACAAACACAGTATTTTAAACAGTACCACACAAACCTTAATAGTCAACAGTCTGAAGTCTGTAAATGTTTACAATGACTTTGAAATAAATGTTTTTCCAAAGCTGCATTAAATTGATACATACAATTTAGAACAAGGTTTTCTATTTTAATACAGTTTAAAATGTCATTTTTTTCCTATGTTGGCACAGCAGAATATTGTGTAATAGATTTAATCCCTGAAACTATTATTATATGATGTCTTACCATGAGCTTGTGCCAATTGCCAATGTCCAATATTGACTATCTTATGTCCCACCAAAGCAAGTGGGAAAGACACCACATCTCCAGCAGCAAAGACATCAGGAATGTTGGTTTTCATGAACTGTAAAACAAAGATGTCATAAAAAAAACTGTTATATCTGTTCATTTGAGTTCACTCTATTTGATATGACGGCTGCTACCTTGTCAACAACAACAGCTTTGCGTGAATCAATTTCCACCAATGTCTCCTTAAGGAAATCAGAGTTGGGAATGACACCTTTGAAAACAATAAATGTATGAAACTTTTGGTTTAAGTGACAACAACAAAACTGCAAATAAAAAAGTAGTTTTTGTACATACCAATGCCCACAATTATAATATCCGCTGGAAGGACCTCGCCGTTTTTCAGAACAACTTCCTTGACCTAAACAATTGTGTTAGAGAGTTTACAATGCACTGACTTCAGCTCTATGATAATTTCTTAATTTCTTAGTTTCTTCTTACAGTACCTTTCCATTTTCACCTCGAATTTCAGTCACACCATTACTTGTGTAGAACTTCACATTTTTCTCCTCCAGCATCTTTAACAGAAGATGGATAACTTGCAATTAATAACAGAAAGCTGAAAAGTAGGCAAATACACCAATGCTTACTGACCTGCATCGTCATTTTTCCAATATCTGATCCCAGTGATGCCTGGAAAGGAAACTTGCTGCTTCCTATAACAGTGACACTGGCTGCCTTGTCAGAGAGATAAGCTGCGACCTCCATTCCTTATAGACAATTTAAAATCATCATTTACAGTAATGCTATTAGTGTCATGAAAGAACAATCTTTTCCATCTGTTATTGGTATACCTATAAACGAAGTTCCAACAATGACAGCCCTTTTGCCTGCACTTATTTGATGGATTTTTGAGGCATCCTCATAGCTCTGCAGCAGTTTCACGTTTTCTAGCTCAGCACCAGGACACTGCAGAGGTCTGGCTCTAAAGAGAAAAGTACATTGTTCACCATCAGACGTGCATCTAGATGAAACAACGGTTCTCAACAAGGGTACTGGACCTATTAAGGAAACCTCAGCAAATTTACAAATGGGCCTCAGGATGATGTACGATCATTTAAAAGAAGACATTAAAAAGCATTTTTTCAAGATGGCACCAGTGAGGTCAGATGCCGTCACGACTCCTCTGACCTCTTTATCTTTGTTTTTGTTCTTTAAGGTAATTCCAGTGACTTAAAACTGGCAAACTCATCAAAATTTAGTACATTAAGTACAATAGAGACACTCTTGTTTCTACTGGTATACAATGTGCTCACAATTCGTAATAAGCATTTCACTGCATATCATACGATGTATGAGACAAATAAAATTTAAATTTGAGTATTAAAATAAGCAAAAAGCATAGAAGCCTTATTTATTTATTTATTTTTACTTTTTTGACTTTGACTTTGTTTTTGGAATTGCACTATGCAAACTTATGATTTTTAGCTATTAATACAGAAGCATACATATAATTGCAATAAAACCTGTAATTCTTATGTTTCTACTCGCAATTTTTCTGAATTGTGAGATATAAACAAATGTGAGTTATGAAATCCAATTCTGAAAGAAAATGGCTTTTTTTCTAACAATATTTCTTGAGAAATATTGTAAGAATCATAGTTTCAGCTAAAAATCTTAGTCACCTGTATCTTTTATGGCCTAAGAGGGAGTGAATGAACTTTAACTTTAATTAAATGAGACATTTATCTATAGTTGAAATCATGATCTGACCTGCCACCGGTAGAAATCAAGAGCTGGTCATAGTTCTGGATGGTGCCATCCTGGAAAGTCACTGTTTTAGCATCTGTGTCCACAGATTTTACCTGCCAGGGACAAATTATTAGTAAAATCCACCAATAAATACAATACATGTGATCCCAGGAAAAACAAAGGAAAGGTACTCTATACATAAAAAAACTTACCTCTTTTTTAGTCCACACTTCTATTCCATGTTGTTGAAGAAAATCACTTTGTCGTAGCAGCACCTTTTCGATGTCAATATTCATTGCCTGCAAGCATACATAAAAAACAGCTTTATTAACAGTAAGCACAGAACTCAAATAGATTATTATTATTAAAATCAATAAGACAATGAGGAACCATTGAAAACATATAATCTGGTCTGTGGATTCAAACCTTGCTAAGCTTGGTTTTATCCAGAGGTAGCTGCTCATCTTTGGTAACCATTACAATTCTCCCATCATAATCATTCTGACGGAGGGTTTCTGCACACTGCAATGAAGCTGGGCCTATGAAAACAAAAACAAAGGTTGCATTGCCTACCATACAAAAGAGACAAGAGCAGAGACCTATAAACTTTCTGAGGCAATAACTTTTAATTATTACATTAAGTTGTCAAAGTGGTGTTTTAAAGGGCCAATGAAAAATGTAGCTGAACTTTACCTTCTTGATTTCGGGCTTAAAGGAACAGTTCACCCAAAAATGAAAATGTACTTATTATTTACTCAGCCTAAAGTGGTTCCAAACCTTTATGAGTTTCTTTCTTCTGTTAAACATAAAAGAAGATATTTTGAAGAAAGCTGAAAATCTGTAACCACTGACTTCCATAGTAAAAAAAACAACAACAAATATTATGTAAGACAATGTTTACAGGTTTGTACAACAGAAGAAAGAAACTCAAAGGTTTGAAAAAAAGTAAAGAGTGAGTAAATGATGACAGAATTAAAATTTTTGAATGAACTATCCTTTTAAATGAACCTAAAACTTGTTTGTGGTTAGAGGTTAGAGGTTAGTTAGAGGTTAATAAATGAATGTGCATGCTTATTATGGAAGAATATTGTAGCTGGAGATACTTTATAGTTTATCGCACAGGTTATTTACTACTCCACATGCAGGGATTAACACAACAGATCTAAAATAAACAAGCATTAAGCTCGCCACAGTTATTCAGGATAATACACAACAAAGTTTGGAAGATGGATTTATCTTGTACAACACATTTAGTTTATTTTTATCAAAAAAAGCTGAGCCCCTGCAGTACATTGCAAAACTTCTAGGGGGTAATGAATACCACAAAATAAAGTATAAGATGGACTGTACACATAATAAACATTAAACATAAGAAGTTTGTTTCGATCAAATCCTTACCTCCTCCAATCAAAACAACTGTATGATTGACTCCAGGCACTCGACTGCTCATTTTCTTAACGCGCTTCTTCAGGTTCTAAAAAGTGCATATTAGACATAAAGTTTCATGTAATGCTCTTCAAAAGCAACCAGTTTTGTGCTGAACCTTAAATGGCAATAGAACGAGACTAACCTTTTTATCACTGGTCACATAGACTTTACCATCATCAACCTTGACCTTAACAAAACAGGACAAGACAAAAGGCAAGTTTAATTCTTGATATACTCTATGGTGAATGTGAGGTGCAATGTGAATTTATAATAAGCATAAGACACAACATGAATGCTTGATTTATTAAAGCAATAGTTCACCCACAAATGAACATTTACAGGTAATTTACACATGCTCAGATCATCCTGTGGACTACAGGTAATGTAAATGTAAAATCATTTATTTACATTTACATTAATGCATCAAGAGCCACATTCCATAGTAGAAAAATTCACCCACATCTTATATGGTTGAAGGGTGAGTTATTAACAGTAAACTTTCATTTCTGGGTTGACTAGAGCTACTTTTATTTCATGATCACCTAACATACTTTGAATTTAGGCAGACAGTCCAGGCCAGGAAATTCTTCAATATCTCCAGTTTTAGTATTGAAACACGCTCCATGAAACGGGCATCGAACTCGATCTCCAATCAATGTACCTACAATAATAACACTGCTTTTATGATTGTTAAATACACAATGCCATTCACTCTAAAGTAAAAAAAAGGCAGCACAACCTGATAGCTCAGAATTAATGATCCCACAGGTAAAGGGTGAATGGTGAATGAAAAACAAAACCTGTTTTCTCTGTACGTTAAAGTCCAAAGTAAACAGGGTTATTTTTTTGTTCTGCTGTGTGATTAATAAGACTACACCCTACCTTTGATAAGTGGAGCACCATAATGAGAGCAAAGACCACCGACAGCAGTAAATTCTCCATTATTGCGCACCAACAGGATTTTATTCTCATCCACCAGAACCTCCTTCATTCTGTAAGATGAACATTGAACTGATTAAAAAGGAGACATACATTGTTTTTTAATGGCATTGATGGATCTTTTGACATAGACAGAACCTTTCCATTCTACAAAAGTTTCTGTAAAGTAGGGAAAAATACTATTTATTATTATTCTTTTTTCTCTCAAAGTGTGGATAGTCATTGACCTGCATTGTCAACTGATAAACAAAATGAGTAAATTAAGAGCATATCTTAATTTTCTTATGAATTACCAATAAATCAATATAAAGTTTGTTATCTAGGCTACTTAGAGTATAGTACAGTTAATTACAAGAATGCTGTAATAAAAGATGTAAAATAAAAGTCCCCTCTTACTGTCCATCCTGCAGATCGGACTCTAAACACACCATCTCCGTGACCTCTTCACACTGTTTTGTCTCCATTGGTTTATAAGCTGTTAAGACATTAAATTAAGAAATATAAAGTGGCCACTGTTCGTCTCAAACAGATTTTTATTTTTATTTCAAACAACACTGAGTATGCTAACCCGCTACAGCAAAGCACGTCTAGTCCAACCACTCCCAGTGCTGTTTACCTTATACTACATTGGAGACATAGGATTGAACTTGACAGTTCGCAGTTTTTTCGCCACTTATCTTCTGTATAACAAGATGCGTAGGTTTAAACGCGGTTATCCAAAATACAAACGCAAGAATAATGTACTCGTTGATATTTTATAAAAAACACGCTTTGCAAACTGTGACAGGTATCGCAGATTATTGAAACAAAACACCTTGAGCTCAGATGAATGGTAACGCTGGCAATTAACTGTGTTTTTTCCATGGTCGAGCATGGTAACCTAAATGATTTTGCAACACTAACCACATTTAACCATGATATTTGTACTAAAGCTGTGGTGGTTCAAATGAAAGTAAATGCGCCCAAAAAAAAAACTTATTTTTTGCCTACTATATAAAATACATGGAGAAATTTCGTAAACGATAGGCTACTTTTTTCCTTCATTTACTGTAGGTTATTATTGCTAATGCCACGAACAGCCTACTTCACAATTTCCATAATCTCCTACCTGTCCAGATAATATCCTCCGGTTTTCAAACTGCTGCCTCTCGGTTTCTTTGCAGCCCATTAAGGATAAACTACTAGAGAAACCAGCTCATCATGACACAGCAGCAGCGGCGGCTCTCAGCCAATCAGCGCACGCGACGCTCTTAATGTAAAGAGCCCCTTCTGTAAAGTGATTCCTCTCTTTTGTTTTTGGTGTGCATTGTAAATAATATCTTGTTATAAAAGAAAAGTATTTGAAGATTGCTACTCCTTTTTGTAAGATCCTAATTAGTTAAGTTATGTGTGCAAACTATTTTTTAAAGACTTGATAAACACATAAAAATGCTTCAAAATGCAACATTTAATGCAATTAAATTATTTAGTTTTTTTTGTATGTATTAAACATTATAAATTATTTTATTTTTCTCAAAATCACTATAGCCTAACGCACTTTGTAATTAATTTACCTGTAAAATATAATAAGCTATGTATTTAGTAATAAAATCTAAAAGTGATCCAAAAGTCAGAATACATTACCTAAAATATGTAGGTTAATCAAGATTGGGAGACTAACTACACTTTCTAGCACGTAATTTGTAAGCAGTTCAATCCAATTCATCTATATTTCTATAGCGCTTTTACAATGTAGATAGTGTCAAAGCAGCTTAACATAGATGAAGTTCTTGTAAATTGAAACTGCTTCAGTCCAGCTGTAGTAAGCAGTCGTAACAGACTACAAGTTGTAACTTGTAAGTAATATGCCCAGCACACTGTACAGTAGATCTAATCACACAAAGGATCAAAAACCCTGCAGGGAATGTTTCTTAAAGGGACAGTTCACCAAAAATTACAATGTGATAATAATCACCCGTATGTTGTTCCAAACCATACTGGAATTCAAATGCAGCAGATAACAACAGTAGGCTGTACATTTTTGGTAAACTAGTTTGGTTGCCACTGACTTTCTTTTTAAGGCTGAAAAAAACTTTAAGACGTTTATTGTAGCTATTCATTCATTCATTTTCTTTTTGGCTTAGTCCCTTTATTAATCTGGGGTCGCCACAGCGGAATGAACCGCCAACTTATCCAGCATATGTTTTACGCAGCTGATGCCCTTCCAGCTGCAACCCAGTACTGGGAAATATTGTAGCTATGTCCCGTTTATTTTTTCTATACATTCACAGTATTGGAGAGCAAGTGAATGATGATACAATTTTGACGAATCCCTTTAACGCACGGACTATGCATAAACGTGGTTTCAGTCACACCTCAAGTGTATGTTTTTGAAGAATTGTAACACAGGAGCATCCCCAGCGAATCTGGCATTATGAACCACAAGATGTCGCTCGACGCCAGAAATGTAAAGTGATTGAACCTTTTCATTCCTTAAAGAGTCTTTGGGTTATAAAAATGTTTTTCATCCTTTTAAAAATAGTTATTCGAAGATTTTTTTGTTGATGTTGCGGAATTAGATACTATTCTTGGATGGAATCATTGTGAAAACCATTTTTGTGTTCTTCCTGGCACGTTTATTTATAAAAGCGTGGTCATTTTGGGCCTCACGGTGGCGCAGTAAGTAGCACGATCGCCTCACAGCAAGAAGGTCGGCTGGGTCAGTTGGCTGCGGGTGCTCCAGTTTCCCCCACAATTCCAAAGACATGCGGTACAGGTGAATTGGGTAAGCTAAATTGTCCGTAGTGTATGTGTGTGAATGGGTGTGTATGGATGTTTCCCAGTGATGGGTTGCAGCTGGAAGGGCATCCGCTGCGTAAAACATATGCTGGATGAGTTGGCGGTTCATTCCACTGTGGCGACCCCAGATTAATAAAGGGACTAAGCCGAAAAGAAAATGAATGAATGAATGAATGAATGATCATTTTGATAGTCCGTTTTTTAAATAGGCAAAAATCATTTACAGATTTTCTTTTAGATGTACAGTAATAATGCACAGATACATTTTAATTTGAGCGTCCATTTTAATTGATAGGTTATTTATCTTCTTTTACTAGCGAGTTACGAAAGCCTCGCCTACACTCCATTTCCCACAATTCCACTTTGACATGAGGAGGCGGGACTAGACGTGGGGGAAAAATACGCCCGAGACTCTCATTTGTTCAGCCGCGCCTCAAGATGATTGGGCGGGGATTGTCTTGTTTGGTTATTGTAAAAGAGAAAAAGTTACACAAGCGTCAGGATTTTGTAACGCACACATTAGCTACTAATTTATGGTTTCCCACTCGTAATTGAGTCACCAGTGTCTTCTTAGCTTTACAGCCGAGCGAACAAGCCGAGCACTGATACGAAAAGCTTAGTTTTTTTATTTAATAAACAAACGGAATACTCGGGAAATTTGAATTATACAAGGACTACACCAACAGAGATAACATAGTCGTGAATGTTTGGATTACTGAAAGTGAAAATGAAATAATGACCGACCCTCGGGATGTCATTTATGATTAAATAGCAGATAAAACGTAACGTTAGTGGGTTTATTCAGCTCTAGACGCGCACCAGAGACTCGAGTACAAAACAGAAGCGCGCGCTCAAAATATGGAGTTGAACTCGGTGATTTTAACCACTGGATCCTCGGTGGGATTTTTCAAATTAGTAAACTACGGAATGGGCAAACTTCCCGTCCCCGAGACGGCTCGGAGGAACGCTTGGAAATGGAAAAACATCTCCACGTCTTTCGTGCACAGCCTCATTACTGGAGTGTGGTCCGTGCTTTGGTGAGTGTCAGAAATTCCCTCACATGTGCATGGGGAACAAACACACCCATTTACTCCAATTTACTCTCTGCTCGATGCTTTTATCAGATCCTTAAGAATTTTATCCAAGATCTTTTGAAGCTGCTGCCCTCTTTATGTTTAACGGATGTAGTAGTTATAACAGACAGCCGCTTGTTACGCTTCATATAAATGACACGTGCGGATCATATCACTTGAGGATTTACATGTTTAATGTCTAAGTTAACGTGCTGATTAATCCACATTTTTGGTGCATTTTTCATTTTAACGCCATATTCTGATTATTGTACGTGTTTGTAGTTTCTGCATGCATCCCCAGATGGCTGAGGATTTGATAGAAACACATTCCGTTTTCTCTCACGCCCTTGTATCGGTGTCAATCGGTGAGTATTTAAAGTATCGTTATAAAATAGTGTGTTTTTTTACTGTGTTATTTTACCTGGTTTCTTTAGAGTATCACGCTGATGTCTGTGTTACAAAGCACTCTCACTGTCATGTGCAACAGTGTCCTCTAGAGATAGTTGAGGCAAAAAATGAAAATTCAGTCATAATTCAAATTTTTATGAGTTTATTTCTTCTGTTGAACACAAAATCTATTTTAAAGAAGTTTGTGTAGCTGCTCTTCAGTTTTCTTCAAAATAATGTGTTTAACAGAAGAAAGAAACTCAAAGGTTTGGAAACACTTGATTTTATATATATATATATATATATATATATATATATATATATATATATATCTTGGCTTATTTACTGCTTCCTGGGTCAGGGGTCGCCACAGCAGAATGAACCATTAATGAGTCTGGCATAAGTTTTAGACAGCAGATGCCATTCCAGCTAACCCTAAGTGCTGGGAAACACCCATTCACACACTACGGCTTGTGTTGGAAACTTGTGCACATTATGGGTATGACATCACTGTTTTCACAAATTTGTGTTATCATACTTTTTGTGCAGATGATAATGATATCATTCTCAAAAACTTCTGTCCCCCCCATGATTTATAAATACTTTGAACATGATTAATATATCTATACATTTATTTATAGTGTACATAATTTATGAATACTATGATTTATAAATACTTTGTACCTAAAACAAAATGCCACCCCCCCTAGAACTGCAAGAGATAAATCAAGATGATGAGATAAACACACGTATGTAAGAAATAAAGTTTAGAGAAAGTCAGAAATGCTAGCTGTAAGTTACGAATTTTTTAGATTATTTTTTTCAGTTATGAGTTATGAGTATTTTTCAGAGTTAAAAGATTTAAGCTCAGAACTGTGATGTCAAGGCAGAATTTCTGAGATATAAGCTTATAAATTTCTGAGAAATAAAAATATTGTGATTTAAAAAGAAAAAGGAGCTAAACATTTCATTCCATGGAGAAACATTCATGAAATTGTGACTAAACTTACCCCAAAACTTCCAGCCTCCCATTGGATTATCAGCTGTTGTTTTTTAATGTGTTATTGGTTTGGGTCAGCATTACACACTTCACTGGAATGTTTTATTTCAAGCATTAAGTAGATAATTCCCTCTTAAAATGCCAAATGCCTGAGATATTTTGAATACTTTGAGGAATCCCACACACATTTGACAGAGAGGTTAGCAGTAGTTATAGAATCAATAGCCGGCTTTATGATCCGTCCCAGGCACAAGTGCTGCCGCCATGAGTCACATGACTTTTTATGAATGGGCCTTTAATTTTGTACTTTTTTTTTTTTTTTTTTTTTTTTTTTTTTTTTACAAATTATATATATATTCCCCCCCACTAAAAATTCTCAGATCTGCTATCTCTCTTGGTGAGTACTCATAAACTGGGTCTGACTTATTCATCTCTCAATGTAATATAATGGTTGTTCTAAAAAACATAGGAAGAAAATGTATTTCTAGTATGCCAAAATCAAGACAAAAACATCATCATTTTTTTCTTCACTGAAATATCTGTTCTTCTTTTTTTCTTTTTTCTTTTAAAAGCATAGCATTAGCACTGATGTAAGCGTATTAAGAATTAAACAAATAGAAATGGGTGTGTACATTAAAATTCTAATGAGTACATTCATATTAATGAGCTCCCATATATTGAGCTTCATTTGTTGATGGCCTGCTCTAAAATGTAGTCTCCATGGAAACCCCTCATATCGGGAGATAGATATAAATAGACCTCTGGAAATGACATCTTGGTAACCAACACAATTGTCATGGGATCGGTTGCTTGGAAAAACCTGTAGAATGATACGTTTGAGAAATTAAATGAGATTTTATTTGACTTTATTATCGTTGCAAAGAACGGAGACTATAAATTGCTGTTAGTATCTAACCAGAAGTCCAAATAGCCATGTGTATATGGAAATACATGCGAAAAAAAAAAAATCTAATCAAAATGTAATCAAATAAACGACAAACAAAACCTTACACAATCTTTTAATAGGATATGTCATCAAATGATTCTTGATCTAAATATGCCTGACAAGAGTTTTGGTATATAAACTATTGTTAGCCTGAATGATTTAATCTGAAAATCATGGTAAGAATGTATGATAGTCATTACTTTTTGCTCAGTCTGGGAAAAATATTTAAAAGGACAGAATCTAATGTAAAAAAACTAATCTTTATTACTTGACGCTTGAAAACCGTTTGTTCATGTATACACAATAAATATAATATTAGTTCTATGTAAAGTGAAAGATCGAGGTAGAGGACGTAGATATAGTGCTAATATGCTTCTTTGTGTTTCAGGATACTTCATATATGACTTCTTAGATATGGTAGTCAATCAGAAGATCAGTAATTCATGGGAACTCCTTTTCCACCATGTAGTGGTAAGTAGATCTCTGACTGCCAATCACAGCAAAGGAAAAAATAGAGAAGTCAATATCACTTTACACTCTGCTTACATTTTTAGTCATAGTCTCATTTACGCCACAGCAGCATGTCAACTGCTCATAGCTATTGTGTTTTTAATGGTATAGTTCAACCAAAAAACAATTCCTCATCAATTACTCACACTCAAGTTGTTCACATTTCTTTTTCTGATGAACACAAGAGGAGATATTCTGAAGAATGTTGTTGGAATGCAACAGTCATTGACTTTCATACTTGGAACAAAATACTATGGAAGTCAATAGTTGCTTCTTCCAACATTCTTCAGTATATAGTATCTTCCTTTTGTGTTCAACAGAGTAAAGAAGCTCAAACAGGTTTGGAGTAAGTGGAGGATGAGTAAATGATGGCAAAATATTCATTTTTGGTGAACTATCCCTTTAAAAGGGTGTTGATGTTTTCAGCTTTTGTGTACACACATCCATACATTGACATTACAGTACAGAACAGCTCTTTCTGCATTATCCTAAACATTACAAGTATTTATCATAGATCAGAGGAGAAGCACATGGGAGTGTGTAAATGTCACATAGTTTTGAGATGCCCATGTCTTTCGAAGACACCTTAGATTTCAAGGAAGGTCATATTTTTCCATTTTTATTACATGCTGTTCCCAGACTGGCACTGAACAAGCAATTATTAAATAACCTTAACATATGTCCCTTTAAATGTCAACTTACTACATTACTTCCTAGGTAATTCATGTATACTTAAAAAAAACGTGTATGTGTGTATTATAGATATATATA
>CAIGQW010024412.1:4071823-4113712 GCA_903798125.1 Danio choprae
AACATTTCCATTACAGTTAATGAGAATGTTTATTTGTTTTTTTTGTTTTTTTTAATAAAATTGAATCTAATGTCAAAAAAACATAGGAAAATATTAAATAATAATTCAAATAAAGCCACTGACTTAGTGCAAAGGAGATTTGTGGTGGCAAACAGTAAAGTCATTCCAAAAAATAGATTCTGTGTTGCTCATTCATATAATGAAAACTGCACAGACCTGATTTTACTCATTCATATAATCCAACCAGTCAGACCACCTTGTCTTTACTTGTTTTGTGTCTGTGTCTGTGTCTGTGTGTTAGAGGCTGAACGACTTTAGATTTTTCGAAGTCGACTAGTCGCTGGTGAGGTCATCAATAAAAAACAAGATGCAAATATTTAGCAAAATGCCACAATTTGTGATTTATTTTCAAGACAAATAAATTCACATGCTGTTTGATAGCTCATAATACATTGCAAAAACAATTATTATTAATGACAAATTTTAGTGCAAAACAAATGCATTGTCAACACTTTCATTTAGTTAATAACGCAACATTAGCACAGGCTAGTATTAGTGCTAAATAAATGCAGTCAACACACTGATCACTGCATGTTCTTCTAAGAATGTAACAATAATATTCTAGTATGATATTTTAGTGCAAAGTACGTCATCTGTACATAGAACATTAATTCATGGCAAGTTATTTTATAACATAATGCATGAAAGACAGGCTATAAGCTGACTAACTGTCAGAGTACTGTTCAGATGCATATTTTACTGCTATGATAGTGCGGGCCAGAAAGCTTCTCAAAATCTTGCTCAAGTGGGGCCTTTTCCGTGATTACTGGCTTGGTTATCAGATGTCTCCTTACTGCACATTTTCTCCATGTTCACCTGGGATGATGTTTACACATGATATGAAGTTTGCCACACCTGCACGCTTCACGGTTCATTCACCAAACATGTCAGCATCTACACTTCACAGAGGACAACAGCCAATCATTGCTTTACCAGTGTTGAGTAAATATGATTGGCTAGCACCTGCTCTAGAGTATTTGCATGGAGCAATCTAACTGGCTGACAACTGTTTGATGAACTAAAGTTCACTCAAAGTTTATGTGAATCACTATTGCTGACATATGAAAAATAACATTTAAATGAATTTCAATAATCTGAGGGCAGTTTCATTCAGTGAACCACTTTTGTGTGTAAAACTGCCATGTATTTTCATCAAGGGTCGATGGCAATCTAAAAGTGTCGTGGCAGAGCATTAAAGTTGACCAGTCGACTAGTCTGCGCAACCCCTAGTGTGTGTATGTGTGTGACTTGACATACATTTAGGGCACAGATGAGGTTGAGAAGGTCTGCAGAGGTTAAAATGTCGAAATAGCTTAGATCAGTGGTTCCCAAACATTTCAGTCTACAACCCCTAAAATAACAATGCCAGTGACTCATGACCCCCACTATACTAGGAGATGTTTATAAATATACAAACATTGCATGCAACGGCACACACACACTAAGCATATAAACACACAACAAATGCAACAATCTAACAAAGCATATACTTTTTTTATAGTAATTTCCACATTAACCTTACATAATGAGATGAGTAGGCAAGTCCATTATTGATTGAACTATGAAGACCTCCACTCTGAGATCATCCGCCACATTCATTTATGACCACACCTGTATTTATACTTAAAATACGTTAGTTCCGGAAAGTTTAACATGGTGCCGTAAAATTGATCTGCTGCAAATGACGCTATTGATATGATAATTTAACCTTATCACCCCAGAGGTCACAATCCAATGGGGGAGAAAAAAATCGAAAGGCTATTGACTTTTTATTTGCATATAGTTTTATTATTATTATTTTTTTTTTTTCAATCTTTTTTAGGTTGTGGATAAAAAATGGTATTTCTAATAGTTTAGTGGATTTTTGGAAATCTCCAAGCAACACCCCTAACCCCTTTCATTGACTATGTTTACATGGACATCAGTAATCTAATTATTTGCCTTAATCTGAATAAGACAATAATAGGATTAAGGTGTTTACATGAGTTGCTTTTGTGGCAGCACGGTGGTGCAGTGGGTAGCACAATGGCCTCACAGCAAGAAGGTCACTGGTTTGAGCCCCAGCTGGGTCAGTTGGCATTTCTGTGTGGAGTTTGCATGTTCTCCCCGTGTTTGCGTGGATTTTCTCCGGGTGCTCCGGTTGTGCTCCCTTGCTTGAAGACATTCTCATTTGTTTGTCATCAAACGCCTGTACTGCCGTGTGTGTATCCTGTCGCAAAATGTAGCAAAGTACTACAAAATGGTAATAGTTTGATTGCGGTGTATTTATATGTCTGTACTGCACTTCAGTAATGCGACTAAAACAGGCATACTCCATGTCTTAGTTCCATTTCTGTTTAGTTTGATTATGACTGTCGTAGGATAAGGTAATCAAAAATTGCTGTTTACATGGTAGACTCTTAATCAAGTGTATTGTCTTAATCGTGTTAAAATCTGAGTATTGGTGTCCATGTAAATGCGCTCAATGTTGTGCAGCACTTTGAAAACCACACGCTTCTAAATGTATATCTATATAAATCAACAGAGACCTTTTGACAAAATCAGTCACATTAGCCCAGTATATGGATTATCACAGCACAGTCGCAATAGACTGAAGAAGGACTATGTCCAAATGCTCCCGTTGGGTTCAGCGGGTTTTCTGAGTGCCGGTCCTTTTGGGTTTCTGTGGCGTCATTACTTGGTAAAGTGGCCAGCTTCATTCTGTGTATCTGTTGTTGCCGTTGTTCCCTCTTTTTTTGGGGTCTCATTCAGTGAAGTGGCTGAAGGAAAACATGCTGCCAGATTCTTAACGGCAGTGTGAGAATCTGTCAGACCCTCTCATCTCCACCCCATCCAGTTCTTCCCCACTGTTCAAGTTACCAGCCAAACTGTAACCATAAGAACAGCTTTGTTTTAGATCTGTTTAGTTTGGATGGAATGCCGCCTGTCAACAAACATAGGCCTTCTTTTGTTGTTTCTTCAGATTTGATTGACTGTCTGTTGTGCCACGCCAAAAATGCATGTATGATGATCAGAGTGGCTACATGTGCAGTGTTTGGGAAGTATGTGGAAAGCCTGTTTTTTTTTTTTTTTTTTTTTGTGAACAATATGGGTGTGGTGTCTTTGGATTAGTTTAGTGTTCTTAAATTTAGGACATGAGATAGTAGACTTTGCAAAACTACCAAACTTTTAAGCTCACCAAGGCCTCATTTATTTCAATAAAAGCAGTAAAAATAGGAATGTCATAATTTAATTACAATTTAAAGTGCTTTCAGAATGCAGAAATTTTGCACCCAAAATTCCGTAATAAACTCTGTACTAATAAGTACTAAGAATAAAGTTTACATTTTGCATTTTATGATGGTATTCAAAGAGCATAACTTGTTTTTTTTTGTTTTTTGTTTTCTTTAATAAAGCATGACATCAAGCCCACATGAAGAGATCCTCTCCACCCCATTTATTATAGGTATACTTCACCCAAAAATGAAATTGTCACCATGTTCTTACCCTTTACTTGTTCAAAACCTATTTGAATTTCTGTCTTCTTTTGACCAAAAAATAAGTTATTTTTAAAAATGTCGGTAGCTGGCAGCATTTTTTTTCTACTTTGGCAGTTTAAGGGTAACCAGTATTCTTTAAAAACATCTTATTTAGTTCAGCAGAAGAAAGTAGCTCATGAAGTTATTAACCACATGATGGAGAATAAATCAGGTAATTTTCATTTTTGGAACTTTTAGAACTATTTTATACTCATTATTACTAATTTGGCATTAAATAAACACCCAAATGAGCATTTGTAAGGCAAGGCAAGTTTATATAGCACATTATATACACAATAATCATTCAAAGTGTTTTACATAAACTGGAATAAAAGAAATAAGTATAAAATAATAAAAACAACAAAAATAAAAATGATTAAAAACCAATAAATACTGATTAAAAAGTTTTAAAACGGGTTTTAAAGGAATGATAAAGAAAAGACATAAGACAAAGTAAAGGCACAGCTAAACAGATGTGTTTTAAGTCTTGATTTGAATGTACCTAATGTTGGAGCACATCTGATAATTTCTGGAAGCTGATTCCAGCAGCGGAGGGCGTAGTTGCTGAAGGCGGATTCACCCTGGTTTGACTGAACTCTTGGACTTTCTAATTTACTTGATCCTAATGATCTGAGTGATCTGTTAGTTTTGTAATCAGTAAGCATATCTGTAATGTATTGAGGTACTGTATATTTTAATTAACTTTCTACTTACTGAAATGTAAAATGTCTCGAACAGTGTTTCAGCAGTGTTGAAAGGCATATCAAAAAGTTGCAGTTATATCCAAATTAATATAACAAAAAAGAAAAAAATTAAGCTTTAAAGACAATTTTTATTGTCAAATTTATTAAATGGTTTAATTGTTGCTGTGATGGCAAATCACAATTTCTGACATTACTGCTGTCTTGAGCCTTACACGATTTACAAGACATTTTTATGCTCAAGCAATATTTCTTAATTCATAGAAACTATGATACAAATAGTATTTTTCTGAATACTTTAAGCATTAGAAGCTGAATAAAGTATTCACTTAAAGACTTCTAATGGCAACTCATATAAGAATGAGCATATTTGAGGTGAAGAGGAAGTCCATATATGGAAACACTGATTGCGATTATTGGAAAACATGGATGGTCAGGTCTAATTTCAACCAAGTCCTATAATAATATACCAACATAGCAAGAAGTGACAACATGAAAATGGTTTTGTTGGTTTGTGGCTATTACTTCTGGGCTGCCTATTTTCGTAAGTTTCCAGTAGCGCTTCTGTTAAATGTATCACACTAACCCAATAACATTTTTGGCATTTGTTTCACCACAACCCTCCTTTTAAATGTGTTTCTCTAAAGTGAGTCTTTGTAGAGCAAATGTCTCTCATCCCCCGTTAATTTAGCACAATTGAGTTAACTAATTACCTGCAGGTCCCTGAGGAGGTTGAGATGATCAGTATGTTTTGGTGCTCATGTTGAAGGTACCGTAATACTAGACAAACTGAAGAATTTGATGTTTTGGCGAAAGTCAGGAGGAATTGTTAATTTACCTAGACATAGAAGCTAGAGGTGATTTGTATTTGCTCAGTCACAGATTTTTCTTGCACTAAAGTGATTCAGTCAATCGTTGCCAAGGCAAGAAACTCCATTACAGCTCTCAGCATTTTCTGTACAACCTGATAATCCAGATTTGCTGTGTTAAACCTGCGGCTTTCACCTAACTAGTTTAGTCGGCTGGGCTCTGGATAAAACTCAGTAACGTGTAGTAAACAAGTCAATTGTTGTGAGAAAACACAAATACCTGACATTCATAGGCAGGTTGTTTACTGTCAGATATAAAAAGCTGTCACTGGTGGGGGACCTTTTGAAAAGATACAAGATTTGCAAAGTTTGGGTTATAAACTTTTTTTTTTTTTTTCCCCCTGCATTATCATCTACAGAAAATGATAACAGAGTGCATGCGGTGCATTGACAGTAGGTGAAAGGTCAGCAACAGGCTTTTGTTCTGGTTATGAAATGGAAAGAGTAAGAAGCAGTGAAGGAATAAAGGGGAAAGAATGTGTATAAGCGAGGGAACTGCTTTTGGCACCAGTAGAGTAGTGTATTTGTGGCTGGATCCCTCCTCCGTTTGCAGCATGCATTCTGCATTTTCCAGACAGAAGCACAGGCATCTGGTTCACATATGCTCATGTTCCTGGACCCTTATGGAAAGGAAATTTCCTCTGTAACCTGTGGACATAGAAAACCTCCCAGGCTCTCTCCCATACATACCCTGCTCTTAGGACTGGGTGAAAAAGCTTAATTTTTTCCAACTTTAGATAACAACTTTGATAATATGTTGCGATATGAATATAATTTCACCAGATTTCATTCAATCAAATCGACTGGGAGTCTTTTTCTATGCAGTACATCTACATGAATTATACTAATTATAATCAAAAGTAAATAAACAGCTCTTTATGGTTTTTCTGGTTATGTTTTTTCCCAACTTTAGATAACAACTTTGATAATTTTGCGTTTAACTAGTCAACTTAAATACCTAATTAAAAGCATAATTAAAACATGATTCAAGTAACATGTTAAAAACTTAGAGTTTTTTATTCCAAATTCACCATGTACAGTGCTCAGCATATATGAGTACACCCCCCACAAATCTCTCATTTAAATTAATATTTTCTATAGGATGCTTTACAATATTATATTTGTGCATATACAATCTAACAAAATAACTTATAATAATGGTTCAAAAATTAGTAGCCCAAATTTATATGTTAAGGAAAAATATTAAATAACATTTTCAAAAATAGCAAAAATCAAAAGAAACTAAAAATATTTATAAAAATATTTTTTGCAATATTTTGCATAAATTAAATTGTATTATCTTTCCATTTTCTAAAGATGTTCTGTGACTTAAATATTATTTTAATAAATATGTATGTTCAATAAATCCGTTTTGTTCAAATGCACCAATATGTATTACCCATATTCACATAGAAATGGATAAAAATATTCATTTTCAAAATGGGGTGTACTTGTATATGCTGAGCACTGTATACGGTAAATTTACAAAACAATATTATAAGAGTTTTGTGTACGGACACCGTTTTCCAAATTATCTCCATTCACACAATTTATTGAAAATGACTAAAAGCTTTATGTAATGATTGTCAGCCCAATAGTTGGCACAGTCATCTTATAAAGAAACTTGCATACGTTTTTGTAATCTGCCATTGCTTTATCATATGTAATGAACATCAGGGTTGTCAATATCAAACATGTCCTAAATTTAAAAAAAACGTCGTTAAAGATATTTACAGAAAATATGGATGAAATGTTATGGGAAGTATTGTACATGTCCTGTATTGTCAGAAATGTAGCACAGAATGAGAACATGAGAAATTTATCTAATCTGAACATTCAGTTTTAGAGGTCAACTCCAAAATGACTATTATTATTATTAACAACATTTATATGTTTTGTAAAAACAAAACAACAATAAATAACATAACCTTTCACCTTTGTCCCATCATGCAAATTTAAAATAAAATATTGAGTAAGAAAAACCGAGTGGTTCTTAATACTGGGGATTACTTTTCTATAGTTTTTGTCTACATAAATATGCACTTGTTTGATTGTTGCATTCACATCTTGCATTTTTTCAGCGTCTTGTGCATAAAACCACATTTAGCAATGATTAGTTCAAGTGTTTTCCACATTTTTATTGAAGTTAAAAGAACATTCTGTATTGTTTTGGCCTTTTTATTATCATTGGCCATTTATTATAATTATTCTTTTGTAATTATTGGCCTTTTATTATCATTGGCCTTCTTAGGGATATGTTGTCAATAATCAGGTTCAGTGTCATGCATTCGAATCACACTCATGCACAGAGAGAGGCCGACATGCATATAGTTGTACGGTACTGTACTGTAGAATTATTTTTATTCAAAACAATGATTTAAACCAAGCAAAACATTCAGTATTGTTGTATTTAAATGAAGCAATAAAATCTGGGCTCTAAAAGATCTTAAGAGATCTTCGTTTGTACAAACCTTCCTGCTGTTAGGACAAAAACAACCCACATGTAGATAGGATCTTAGTCGTCCTACTAACCAAAAATAGAAATGTCATTTAGAATTTCAGAACTTCCTGGGATTTTTTTTCTTTTTTTTTTTTTTTCCTGAATGAAATTTCTTTGAAATAGGAAATACCTTTATCCGTCACGGTATTTTCCCTTGCATTTAGCACAGGCTAAAAATGTAGGTGAATTTGACAGTGATGTGAGTGGTGACGCAGAAAAAAACCAGTCGTCGTTACAGGATCAGTGTGTGCTCTACTGAGACTAAAGCCTGAAGGCACACAGACGTGTTCAATTCATAGTATTTCAATGCCTGGAGTCTTGAGTACTTCCAAGTGTATCTGGAGCAACGCCACTGTACGTGCCAGTTGCCATGGCAACTGCGTTGGGCATGCGTGTACGAGCGATGCCCTGCATAGCTTCCAAATGGTGAATGCTGATTGTGTTCATCAAAGGGTTAAATGCTATTGTGTTTAAATCTAACTTTATATTTTCTGTGGCCTTTTTACTTTATCAGATTTAACATATCAGTAGTGTATTTTTAGCTCTTGTTTTGTGTTTATTTTTGTTTATAATAAAATATTGTGACTTCATGGAAAATAGGGCCCACAGTGTGTTGGTTCTGATAATTTCATGTTATGAGCAAATGCATAAAAATGTGAATTAACCCCTTCAAAATTTATATGGTAATTGATATTATAAATTTGGTGTACAAAATAGGGCTGTGCGATATGGGCAAAAGAAACCTATCATGATTTTTTTTTTTTTAACAATATTGCGATTTTGATTTTAATCACAATTTTGACACACTCAGACGTTTTACAGTGTGAATCTGAAACATATTTTCAAAGGTCTTTCCAAAGATCTTTATCAAAACTTGTAACATATCTCTAAAACAGACATAAGGGAAGAAATAAAATACAAAACACCTAGTAAAGGTGTAACAAATTATCTCTAGAACAAACCTATGGCAAAACAAATAAATAGATAACCGGGGGTCACGCGTGCGTGCGTGTGCGTGCGCGCGCACCGTCAAACACAAGTAGGCGCCCGGCTTGCGCGCATATTGGAAGTGACCCCTACGCGTATTCCAGGCGCACCCAGTTGAAAATATCTCTACTTTCAAAATGCTGCAAGCGCACTGTGAGTCACGTAACAAGAACTGAGCGATTAGCTTCATACTTTATATAGAGTATACACATTTCGGTAGACTAATTATCTCAGACAAACACAGAACACCCAAACCCAAGTGCTTTTAAATTTTTTTCCACAAATAAAACTTGTATCGGAACTGCAACAGCGTTTTGTTAGTTTGTCATCTTCTGAGACAACAGTTGATGGCCGCTGAGCAAAGACAAAGGAGCATGAGCACAAAGTGCGTTGAATGCTGAAGAAAGCGTCGCGCTCGCGCTTTACTTGACTGACAGGTCTTACAAATGACCTTATTTGGCGACATACGCCTTCCTCTATGCAAAGTAATCCCACACCATAAATGTTGACTTTTTTGGGGCACCGAGTCCTCCTGTGCTGAACTCATCATCCCTGTTTATGCAGGCTATTTATCATTAAGCTCAGTCTCCTGTTCTCCCGCTCCGTTTAGGCGCGCTGCGTCATGATTGGATCAAATAGCATACTGCGGGAAAATCGTGCTGTAAAGCCATTTAGAAATCGTGCATATTCAAATCGCAATTTCGATACAATTTCAATTAATCGCACAGCCCTAGTACAAAGTATGTTTTTGAATCAAATTTATTACCAAGGATGGATGAAATGTCATAGTTAAGATATTTTTGTTGTAACAAAACCTTTTTATGCAAAATAATCCATTAATTGTTTTAAAGAATGTGGCTGATTCATGAATGATTCTCAAAACATGTTACTCCATTTTCCACATTTTAATAAAGTTTTGATAAAAAAAAAAAGTTAAATACACTGTAAAAAATAAATTGAGAAAAAAGTTTTTTAGTTCTTCTCAGTAACAATATTTTGTTCAGCTAACATAATTTTGTTTGTTCATGCAATGTTGATTATTGTATTTTACTACTAAATATATTCTTGTCACATTAACTGAAGCAACAGTTACTGCTATTGAGTCAATTTTTTTCTGTTTAGTGGATGATTATTACTAGTTAGCATATCATTCTGGTTTTAATCATTTTACTTACAAATGACAAACACAAATGTACTACTTCATTCATTCTCCTTCGGCTTAGTCCCTTTGTTCATCAGGGGTTGCACAGCGGAATGAACCCCCAAAATATCCAGCATATGTTTTATATGTTATTGTATCATTGTTGTATAATTACACTTATTACTAAGCCATACTTGCATGCTATTTCTGACCGAATATTCAGAGTGGCATGGTAAACAATATAGGGAGCGCATCACAGGTTGTCATTGTTCAAAAATGAACCAATGTGGTGTGAATACAAAACCAACTTCACCTCAGTAAAGCAGGCTAGGTGGAAAAGCGCTATTTAGTTGTGTTTTGATGTTAAACTAGGTAAAATCTACATTTTCGATGCTGTAAAAGGTCCCTTATGAAACTGAAAATAGTCACATCAATCTTTCACCGGACTATTTCAGTGGGCGAAGAACACTTCTGTGCATATAACCCATTTGTAACAACAACGTCTACATCAGCTTTGCGTGAAGCTAAAATAGTTTTAAAACAGAACATTACCTGTCTAAAAGAAATACTTCAGCCATGCTGTCGTTCTTCCTCCGTGCAAAAGTAACTCCAATATTGATTCAGGTTTTTTAAAAGTTTTGATTCAGCATGTTTTTACATCTCTCTCTCTCTCTCTCTCTCTCTCTCTCTCTCTCGCTCTCTCGCACTCTCGCAGTAGTACAAATCTGCATTTGCTGACAGACAGTTTGAGCTACTTATCAGAATTATGGGAAATGTCGGCCCGGCACTATTTAATTGGAAGAACATTTTTCAGTCTTATGCCTTACCCAGAATATAAAAATACATGTAAATACATTTTGATCATTTACTTTAATCGATACTATTGAAATGTGAAGAGACTTTCAACCAGCACAACAAAAAATGTTTCTAAAGGCAATCACCTACTGCACCTTTAAATCTGTATTCATAAAAATCTGTAATAATTGAACTGAATCGAATCAGAATAAATTGAATCAGGAAATCTTAAATGAATCTAAAATCATTTATAAAGGAATGCTGTTCCCTAAATGTTTCAATGGTAGTGTCTATTTTTTAGGTCTTATCAGTCTTTGACTAGGGTTTTATAGAGGGTTTTAATTACTTAGACCTACCCTCTCAGGGGTCAAGTGGTTGTGGTTAACCCGTTTTGTCAGGGCGAGGTTTGCGGTTTGTCTTTTATTCCAGGTTGTGGACTTTGTGCTGTCCATGATTGGGTAAACATCACCATTGCCTCATTATCATTTACAAGGGAGGAAAGGGATAGGACTGTCAGCATCTCTTTCACTTATTAATCTTAAAGGGATAGTTCACACAAAAATGAAAATGAACCTCTTCAAAACACTTGTTCGATGTTTTTTGAACAATTTGATTTGATCTGATCTGTTGAACACATGAGAAGATGTTTTGAAAAATGCTGGTTGCGGGCACCCACTTTTATAGTAATTATTTTTCTTAGTATGGAATTTGATGGGTGCCAGCCACCAGATTTCTTCAGAATATCTTCTTCTGTGTTCAACTGAGGAAAAAACTCAAATAGGTCCACATGAGGGAGAATAAATGAGGCAATTTAGTGTTTTTTTTTGGTCATTTTGGTTTAAACTGTCCCTTTAATTTTCTTTGCAATTTGTCATTTACATGTCGAGCTTCTGTTTTTAGAGCTTCACATTCAAACAATTGGCCCATTTTATCCAGCCACTGAAAATTAATCTCTTCATTTATCATCTTCGATTATGGAGATCAGATATTTGCTGTTGGTGGTTTAAATTTGTTGCTTCAGAATTGTCATTTAGTCCATTTGTTTCATCTGATGTTAAAATACCCAGAACAGGGTTGAATAATATCAGTATTATAGTACTCTTAGTATGTACCAAATAGAGCGAGCAAGCATGAGAGGAAAACTCCCATAAAAGCAGATGGGAGTAGAAATTTTTTGCAGTTGATCTACTGACAATCTGTGGCACCGGGGCAAGTTTACAAACTTTCAACCAGTCACAAAGAAGCAAAGCCAATGATAATGTGTGTGTAAGCCATTAACATTAAAGACAATAAATGTGTTAAGAGCTGTGCAAAAATAACAGCAAACTGACAACCATGAATCTCTGGTGTCATTTACACTAGTGCATTCTCATTTTAAAATGCATAAGTATTGTAATGGTTACACCTGCGGTGCACACTACTCCAGCATATTCGACCCAGTGTTTTGAAGACTCTAAGAGGCCATTTTATTTACAGAAAGCTGATGTTCTATTTCAGTATAGACAGACTAAAACAAACTTTTGAAATCAGAGCTACAGCTATCCACAATCACTGTCTGATTGGTCTTCTGAAACATTGCGCATCATTCTGACAGTAGTTTTTAACACCTGAACAAGCTGTATGTCTATATCTGTATGTGCACAGATATAATATTGTATAGCTTCCTATTAAAAATATGAATTTAAAAGATAGATGTGTGAGGGGTGTACTTGTATATGCTGAGCACTATATACCTTCAAATGAAAAATGAGCTGGTTCTCCCTGTCCACTTCAGAGAAAGATAACCAGGGTCTGATGTCAGGATAAACATAGCAAAAAGACAGAAAACAACTCCGACACAATGAAACAGAAACCCACAGTCACAAATACCACAGTAAGATGAATGAGCCTCACACAAATGCCATTATAACTTTTGTGTGTCTACTCAGTGTCTAATGTGACCGGATTCCCACTTAATGGGAACTTTTGTTCCTTTTCAGTAGACTTTCATCTTTGTTTGCTTTTGAAAACACTATTGGTTGGGTTTATTGAAAGGTTTAGGTCAGTGGTTTGTGAAGTGAGCTGTACAACAAGCTCTGCCTTCTCCTAGAGGTGTACAAGAAGGATATTTATCTAGAACATATAACAAAACGTACCGTAAGTAATGAATTACAGATTCGAAAAAAATGTACACTGTGCCCTCTAGTGGATTTGTCATCTGAAACGTGCAACTAAATGTAACTGGTGCAACATTTTACATTTGTCAAAAATCTAGGTAAAGGCACATTCCCTGGGTTGGAAAAGTTCTATGAATACCAGGAAGTTTATTGTCTCCCATCGAAATTGTGGCTGGGTCAGTTAGTCACAGAGGTTTTATGTGTCTTCATTAGTCAGCAACCATCAAACTATTCAAGTCATAATTATTATTTTTTAATAACTCTGTATTCATCTGTCCTCATCCAAACCCATTTCATGATTCATTGGAAAGTTCGTACATCTTGTAACTATTCTTTTTTTACTCGCACTTTACCACACCCTTTGAACATCTTTCAGCACTTTCGGTATGGTTATTTTTCCACTCTCCACCTCCAGCTTCATCTGTCAGCCCACTTATACACTCTCACACACATGTGGCTCCTCCTCGCTCGCATGCGTCTTCAGCTGGGAGGATCTGCTCTGTGTTTATGTGTCTGGTCTTTTGCTGTGATTGGAATCTGAAGGATTTCCCTTACAGACCCGCAGCCCTGCTCTTGTTTAGATAAATACTGCTTAAAGGGATAATAATAGATGATGAAAAATAACAAATGCATTTTCTAAATGACTAAAGTTTTAAATATGAATGAAAACAAACAATTAAAATGTAATGATTAATACGTTTTACAGTTATCCGAAATTAAAATTAAATAGTTATCCTAAATTAACCATATGAATTGTAGGTTGTATTTATTTTCATAATTTTTTTCTGTGATTGGAGATTAAACTAAATCTTTAATTTAGACAGACATATGTTTTAGGGATCTACGTCACATGACATTGTATGGCCTAAAATGCTTTTAGAAAAAATTAATTTAAAACAACTACAAAAATCTTTGAAGTGGATTAAATAATAAATTTTGGTCCTCTAAATTTAGCTTCAGTAAATATTTTTCAGTGTTTCTGAAAGAGGTTTCATATATAAACAAAGTATGCATTTGTTTAATTAAAATGAGTAAAAATGGTAATATTGTCAAATGATATTACCATTTTAAATAGCATTTGTACACATAGCATTTGTACATATACATTGTAATGTGACCAGAAATTACATCAAAGACACTTGACCTCGCCCCAGTCTGAGGTCAAGAGCACTCTGAAGCAGGTTTTCATTCAGGATGACTCTGTACATTGCTGCATTCATCTGTCCCTCTATCCTGACTAGTCTTCTAGTTCCTGCTGCTGAAAAACTTCTCCACAGCATGATGCTGCCACCACCATGCTTCACTGTAGGGATGGTATTAGTCTGGTGATGAGCGGTGCCTGGTTTTCTCCAAACGTAACGCCTGGCATTCACTTCAAAGAATTAAATTTTAGTCTTATTAGACCAGAGAATTTAGTTTCTTTCGGTCTGAGAGTCCTTCAGATGCATTTTGGCAAATTCCAGGCGGGGAGTGGCTTTCATCTAGCCACTCAACCATACAGGCCTGATTGGTGGATTGCTGCACAGATGGTTGTCCTTCTGTAAGGTTCTTGTCTCTCCACAGAAGAACGCTGGAGTTTAGACAGAGTGACCATCGAATTATTGGTCACCTCCTTGACTAAGGCCCTTCTCCCCCGATCGCTCAACTTAGACGGTCGGCCAGCTCTAGGAAGAGTCCTGGTTGTTCCAAACATCTTCCACTTACAGATGATGGAGGCCACTGTGCTCATTGAAACTTTCAGAGCAGCAGAATTTTTTTTGTAACCTTCCCCAGCCTTGTGCCTCGAGATAATCCTGTCTCTGAGGTCCACAGACAATTCCTTTGTCTTCATGCTTGATTTGTGCTTTGGCATGCACTGTCAACCCTTGGATCTTATATAGACAGGTGTATGCCATGTCAAATCATGTCCAATCAACTGAATTTACCACAGGTGAACTCCAATTAAGCTGCTGAAACATCTCAAGAATGATCAGTGGAAACAGAATGTACCTGAGCTCAATTTAGAGCTTCACGGCAAAGGCTGTGAAAACTTATGTACATGTGATTTTTATTTATTTATTTATTTTTTTGTCATTATGGGATATTGTGTGTAGAATTTTGAGGAAATGAATGAATTTAATCCATTTTGGAATAAGGCTGTAACATAAAAAAAATGTGGAAAAAGTGAAGCGATATGAATACTTTCCGGAAGCACTGTATGATCAGATTTAAAAATATGCTTAGTTTTTTTATTATTTTGCAAATGTGTGGTTTTGAATGATAGTGTGGCAGCAAAGTCCTTTTTAACTGCTTCATTGAATCATTCATTAAACAATTTGTTCAAAACAGCTGATTCATTTAGAAATGAAGAAACTCAATCTTTTATGAATGGATCTTTGAACAACAGTGTTGCCCTGAAATGTACACAGATGTTCATTTCCAATTTTATTTACAACTATTTTCCATGCATATGGTCTCTAAAATGTCTTGTTTGTGGAAAAAAATTAATTTGTTTGGCCTTGTCAAAATCAATATCATATTTGCAATCACAGGCTCTGATAAATGGTAAATGATGGTAAAACATCACTAGTATGAAATTTATATAATTTCTTACAAATATTAAAAAACAAAAAACAATACTGGGATATATTTGAATTTTCATGAATTGATATATAGGCTAATAGCCTCATGACACAGTGAATGCTTATTGTATTGAGATGTTTAGTTAGTTTTTTTGCTAAATGAATAACTCATTGTCAGCTCGTACATTGTTAAAGGAACACTCCACCTTTTTTTACAAGTCTCCCAGAGTTAAACAGTTGACTTGAACCATTTTTTTAATGTTCAGCCGATTTCTTGTTTTGTCGGGGTCATGTTTAGCTTAGCTTAGCATAATGAACTGAATTGTATTTGACCATTAGCATTTCGTTCAAAATTTAAAAAAAAAGAGTTTTGATAATTTTCCAATTTTAAGCTGTAGTTACATCATGTAGTAAAACCAACAGAAAATGGTAAATTACTACAAAAAAAGGTGGCGTGTTCCTTTAAAACAACAATTACGACTACTGTCATAGATGATAAATATTGCACAGCCCTACATTATTTTGGCCTAGCCTGTCCTTTTTGGCTAGATTTGTGCTTTAGTGTTTATCTTCAACTAAGAGCATGTGTCCTCACCATTGGTCCACATGTCCGCTCTTCTCTCTTCACCTCATGTGCTCTTGAAGTCTTTGGCGTCTGTGCTGTATTTCTCACAGAGCTTCAGGATTCCTCACATGCTGCTCAAATAGGCCTGCTGGCAATGCCTTATGGAGGAGTTTTCACCTGTAACCTGGTTAACTGGTTTCAGACTGGTACTGTTACCCACCCTCCCAATCCAGTTCATTAGGAGGAGCCTTTCTGATCCCAAGCCAAATGTCAGTTGTGTTTCTGTCATACTGCGTGCAGTGGAGATAGTAGAGAACTTGGTGATAATTGACCCCGCAGAGAAAGCTTTATAAGTCCAAACACACACACACGCACACACACACACACACACACACACACACACACACACACGCACAGACCTGTAGCTTCACATAAACTGTGCTTTTACTCTTTCCGAAACAACAAGGGAGCAAACTAATGAGTGTGAGCTAATGTAACGTTATTATTGCATCAGTTAATACTTTTAATGAATAATTGTGTTTAAAATTAGAGCATTGTTTTAGTTGTAAACAACACTATACTCAGGTGACATCAACATGTGCTTTTTTTTTGCACACTCATGCTTTGGTTTAGCAACTTAAGGGCTTTGTGTGTGAGTGAATGAGATTATTTCAGCACGACTGCAGATGGATTATGGGAATAATCTTGCTAATGCAGATTGACTGATTCTCTGTTGGTGTCTGCTCTGTTGAGTTGGAGTGGATTATTGTGGTGTTTTGTGAAGTCACATAATTGTTGGCTATAGCATATCCCTCATCAAAAACTAGATTGAATGTGAGATTTATTAACTTTGTGTTTTACTGTTGTGATCTCAACTAAACAGAACTATACTTGAGTAAATGTTATTTTGATTTGTTTTGTTGTTTTAAAAAATTTTTTTTTAATTACTTCAGGTATTATTAGCTTTAGAATTTTTCTTTCTTTTTAATTTGTTTTATTTTTTGTTTTACATGAGTTTGAACATATTTTTACTTTCGTATAAGATTAAAAAAATCTAAACTACAGTAGAAAATGTTGAAATTTAAATGACCAGTTTTCCATTTACTACAATAAATTAAAAAGTTGAATTGTCATCAGTTTTCACTGTCACATGATCCTAGAGAAATGTATGTATGTATGTATGTATGTGTGTGTGTGTGTATGTATGTATGCATGTATGTATGCATGTATGTATGTATGTATGTATGTATGTATGTATGTATACATTGTATTTTCTTTTCCTTGAGAATTGAACCCATGACCGCAAGCACTTTGTTCTACCTGTAGCTACAACAGTTAACACAAAGCAACATGTTATGTGATGTATTTTGACGTAAAGACTTTGCTCTTTTCCTGTCAATGATTATGATCCTTTCAAGGTCGAGACGGAAGGTATAGAGTGTTTTTTTTTTTTTTTTTTTAAATCACTTTATTACAGTTGCCATTCAGAAATTCCTAATTGTACAACACTGAGTTTTTAATGTCTTTGACGTCCGACGCCGCCTTTGATTTCACTTTGTGTTGCTCTTAACTTTCAGTATTAATATGAATCTTATCTTCTGAAAGATCATGTGATGGGCGTAACAATTCTGAAAATTCAGCTTTGAAATCAGAGGAATACATTCAAAATTGTACTGTTTTGCTGAACGTTTGATCTAATAAATGCAGGCTTTTACATAAATTATAGTAATAAATTTGCAGGGTTCCCACAGGTGCTCGAAATCCTTGAACGTTTGTGAATCTGATCAAACAAATTTCAAGGGCCTGGAATTACATAAGTAAACACTTTGCACATGGGTGATGCATATGCAAGTTTCAATATATTTGGTTCATATTTAACCTTGCTCTCACTTGAAATGTGACCTGGAAAGTCCTTAAAACTTCTTTGAATTAGTTTGCATTTCTCTGCCTGCCTTAATTTAAAATTCATTTAATTTTTTTATCCATTCAGTCCATTACAATCATTTCTTAAAGAAACATTCATAACCTGATTTTAGGCATTTTTAAAGGAGCTGTTTGACATGTTCATTCATCAACAGAAAGTCATTAAAAGACCAAACCCAGTCTAACGTTAACTAAAGTGTGCCCTGTAAAAAATACATATCTACAAAATTAGCATTTTTCCATATTTTGTGAATTCATGTTTTTCTTTTTTTGCATTCATTTATGCTTTTGAATCACATTAAGAGACCTAGATCTTTTCGTCAACAACTTTTGATGTTGAAATGTTTGCAAAAGTAACTCTTATTCACATTTTAGTAGACTAAAGTGATGTATTGTTTTGTTTTGGTGTTGTGAATTGCAGTACAAAAACCTGGTAATAAGCTCCCAATACTTTTTCTGTTATTTTACAGACTTATTTCTATATACTATTTTTTTATACAATATACCAAAATACTAAAATGTCAATATGTCACTTTGTTAAACTACAGAGTTGCCATAATGCAATTCATGACAATAAACAAACTTAAATAAGTAAAAAAACAATTCAATCACAAAAGAGCGAAACTGTAAATTAACAGATATCATTTACAGCATGGGGACCCTGACATTAAATGACTTACAGTTGTAAAACAGTAGTATATATCGCACTCTTGTTAGTATATTGTGAACGTAAGCTCTTTTCACCGTTACAAGAGAAAGAGTCTTCAAAAGATAACAGGTTTGTTTGTGATGTTCAGAGCTTTATCCAGCTCAGCCGTTGTGTAAGAAGACATGCTGACCTCACAAAAAAGTGTCAAGCAAAGGTCGACGTCCTCCCAGTCATAAGACTGAGGAGGACACGGATCTTATTTAGTAATTATCTGTATTTATGAGAAAACGGAGTCACACATTTAGAGATGGCCATCATGTTGCTAGATGTGCTTTAAATTCAACACACAGATTTTTTTTTTTGTGATACGCATAGTCCGAAATGTATGAAGTGATTTTGATTATAGACTTCTTTTGTTAGACACTTTAAACAAACTTCTACACCTAATCAAATTGTGATGTGGATATTAAACGGTAAACAAGAGTATGTATATAAGATGTCTGCATATCTGTGAATGAATAGATGGTTTTGTTTACTATACACATTCTGAAATGTGTGAGATTCACATGATGTTTTCAGTGCTGGTCATATTTATAAAGACATGAACGCACTGAGAATCACATCAGCAGCATTTTACCTGTTATTTAGAAAATTAAATGTCATATGCATACAGGAACATCTTCCAGACCAGAACTTTGAAATAATAGTTTGATTTAAATTGTGAACTGACAGGAAATTGAGGCAAAGATGGTCTGAAAGATAATAATAATAATAATAATAATCAGAGCTTGATATTTATTCCTTCCATTTCAACAGTGGAAAAAATGTAAGCCTTCTATTCATAACATGTATATATCCCATTTAATCAACATGACGCAACCAGAGTCATGCTTTCATGATTATAAGTGCAATTGGAAACTTGCATTAATATGAAACGACTTCCATTTTATACGCAATATTGTCAGTGTTGTCTGATTTAATCATGTTTCATTAGCGAAAATAGATTCAAAGATCACAGCAGGGCAGTTACTCATCTCATCACTTAGCAACACCCAGCAGTGTTATTACTGAATGATTCTGTGGTTGTTTTTTAGTTGAATGATTCAATGATTCATTCATTATGTTTGCATCAATCTTAAATGAATCAACAGTCTAAGCGAATCAGTTAAGTTAGTGATTCTCTCTCGAGGCTGTTATTTTCTTTACTTTCATATAAAAAATTAGCCCAATATTCAGTCCTACATTTTCAAATATAAATGTATTTGTGCTTCATTTGAACTTCATTAAACGGTTTGTGTAAAATCATCTAAACCTCTTCAGTTCTCTGAAGTGGAAAGATGATTTTATTTAGGTTGATTTTAATATGATTCATGATAGACCTATAGTGTCTTACATGGAAAATATTAATAAAATTATTATTTCTTTAATAGGCAAAATGCCTTTTGGATTCATTGCAAGTTCATTTAAGCATGATGTAGGGAACTTTAATAATATAAAATGCAATATTCCAACAAGTAAATTGTGGCTTGTGGAAAAACTTTTAATGGCAAGCAAAATGTTATTTAAATTATTAAACAAATAAATGATTAAATAATTATAATTAGAACTTAAAGTTCTTAAACAGTCTTTCTTTCATGTTTTAATTTGAACAGGAATGAAACTGACTGCAAAAAAAAAACAAACATTTTACAGTGTTCATAGAAATACAATAGTTTAAGTTGTAAAAATGTTTAAATGCAAAATGTTATATAATCAAATAAAATCAATGATTAATTAATTAGACAAGCTTTTGATTGCTAAAATTTAGTTAAAAAGAAAAAAGTGGTTTCATAAGGCCTCGACTCCACTTATCTATATTGTAGGCATTTGGCATCTTTGTCTTTATAAACGGTGCGCATGTAACACATTATTGCGATGAACTGTAGTATGTTTACATTTCAGACTGTTAAAAGCCTTTAGACATGACATGCCCGCTTCACACATACACTGTGAGCTTCTGTTCTAGCATTCATTTGAATAAAATTTATCGCTGTGAGATTCCTGACCGCACGGAGCAACCGGTGTTGTGTGAACAGTGCTGCATCACAGACTCATCCCAGTCAATTTATGCCCTTACAAAACAAGTTACATCACAGGAGTCCTTCTCTCTCATGTAACTAGTTATGGACATCATGTTATTACACCTTTGTTCTCTCACCTGAGTCATTATTGCATTTATCCAACATACTGATGTTATATAAATATCAATATAGTTAATTTAAATGGCAAATATGTTAGCATTCATACTAAATGTTTCATAGTTGAGGTATTAGAAAATATTTTGGTCTTCTTTTTTGTTTGTTTTGGTAATAAAAAATAGAGATTGTTTTATTGTGTTCCATGAGTTTTATAAACATCAGGTTTGCATAAGTTTTGGTTTTAAGAGCCTTTGATTACATACTTGTCCAGTTTTCATTATTTAAAACCAAATAAAAAATGTCAGTTTACTCAATGGACTTCTTAATATTTTTGTATTGATTGACATAGACTGCCACCTTGTGGATATTCCTAAAAAAACTGCCTTGATTGAGCAAGTGTATTTTCTTATCCTTTATTTCTTTAAAATAAATAACAAAAACAACTATACATATATTGTTACATTTTAATAATTCCGTTAGTTTAATAGTTTTACTTTGTTTTGGGTATTTTTTCACTTTGTTTTTTATAAAAAATACACCACTGTTATGTTAAATTTATATACAGTGCTCGGCATATATGAGTACACCCCATTTTGAAAATGAATATTTTTATCCATTTCTCAGTGAATATGAATAATATATATTGGTGCATTTGAACAAAAAAAATATATTTTTAGTCAACATCTTTAGAAATGGAAAGATAATACAATTAAATTTATGTGAAATATTTCAAAAAAATAAATAAATTACAAACTACAACATTTCAACAATTTGTTTTTTTATGTTATTTAATATTTTTCCCTAACATATAAATTTGGGCTACTCATTTTTGAACCATTATTGTAAGTTATTTTGTTAGATGAGCTCCAGATTTGGCTTCAGTATTGACTAAACTAATGTTTATGCACAAATATAATATTAAAAATGCTTCCTATAGAAAATATTAATTTAAATGAGAGATTTGTGGGGGGTGTACTCATAATTGCTGAGCACTGTACATCTGTGAACAAAAACACAACTACATTTAAAGATTAAAATCATTTCAAATTCATTCAAACTAAATTAAAACAATGACAAAACACAGCACAAATAAAACAAAATCTAAAGAACTTTTGGACGTCTTAATTATAACTTAAATAGTTTCTCAATGATGCTAAAAGTACACTTGCATTATTGTATTATTCTGCATTTCTGATTATAGTTTTGTTTTTTTATTGAAGAATTTGCATAAATGCTTATAGAGACATTAAATGATTTTTTTTTTTTTAAGTACTTCTGGAGTGAAAGTCCCAATCACGATTGTGTTGTATTGCTAGGAATATTGTGCAGAGAATTGTTTTCTTCCTCTGGCTGGATGATGATGGCTCATGGTGATTGTTTTGGCTTCAGGACTGCTCAACAGGGCCTTTGTGTTTCTGTCCTCAGCCTCTCACTGCTCTTATCAGATCATTCTGAACACGTGCTCATTTGTTTCTTGTCGCCTGACAGCAGATCACTTTTGTAGACCAAAGAGCTGCTGCTGAAATTCAGCACGATAGACTTTTGTTTTCCCTGTTAATGACTTTTTGTTGATGAATGTCAAACAGCTCCTTTACAAATGCTTAAAATCATGCTATGAATGTAAATTGTTTCTTTAGGCAATGATTGTAATGGATTGAAATGGACAGAACTTTAAATTAATACGCAGACAGAGAAATGCCAACAAGCTGGGCACATTGGGCAAAAATCCAAATATTCCATAAATTTAAGTGAATTAAACCTGTGTAATATAATATTTGAAAAGACATTGTACAGCAGTTTTGTTGGTAAAACAGTTGAATCGTGTTTAATGCAATACTGACTAAACAAATTATACTCAATGGTGAAGTGTGCAAAAATACTTTCAGTGATCTCAAAATAAAGGTCTTTTTGGCTAATATTAGCATATTTGTACTCTACAAAAAGTGTTGAAGTGTATTTTCGTTTGATTCAAGTAATACAGGATGCTTCTTTGCCCATTTTGTGAATATTAGAGCCAGTTAAACCTGGATTATTTCACTGTTTTTGGTCATTAAATGTCAGTGTACATTAATCCAGACACAAGTTTTGTGGGAAATATACATGTACAAACATGACTTATATTCAGACTCAAACGTTGGATTTAGGAAGATATTTGCATTGCAAACTCTAGTCAATTTGGCCTCTATATAGCTTTTTAGTAATACAAATGCCATATTTAAACCACATACGTGGCTAATATCAAGTATAGGGGGTTTGCCTTACCATTAAAGCCTATATAAAATGCATGCGTCCTCTTAAATAAAAAATACAGTATTAGTGCGTTGACTGCAATTTTATGAGCAAACCTAATATCTGTCCGCACAATTTTTGGAATGACTTATCATGAGTGGAAGATTTGTAGTCATAAAACAATGGTAAATGGAAACAATAGTCTTTTTTTTTTTTATCAAAACGTTCCTAATTCCTACTGTTATTTAACATTGAATAACCTATTTGTGACTTTTTTTTGAATGATATTAGAGAATGGTTTTATTCAGGAAATATTTTAAGGGAAATGTTTAAAAGATGTCTTCTGGAGGAATTTTGGAATATTTATCATTAATCAAACTAAGATTGAATAGGACTCTTTATAGTGTTGTTGTTATTTGTATGTTTTTTGTATAATGAATGTTTATTAATAATGATATGTAATGATATGATTGCATGTTATGTATTGTTTATTTAGTATAGGTTTTGCCATGAATATAGCCAATGATGCTGATATGGCATTAAACATAAATAAAATAAACAATGAACATTAAATAAAAGATCTCTCTCTCTCTGGTTTGTTGTCAGGTGATCACCTGTTTCGGGATCTCTGTGCTGACCTGTCGTTATGTGGGTTTTGCTGTGGTGGCGCTACTGGTGGAGATCAACTCAGTCTTCCTGCACTTGAGGCAAGTGCTCCGCATGGCCAACCTGGCCAAGGGCACATTTTACCGAGTCAACAGCATGATCAACCTGGGCACGTATGTGGTGTTTCGCATCAACACTCTGGCCTGGATGACCCGCTGGCTGGTGCTGAACCGCGACCTCATCCCTCTGCTCAGCTACACCGTCGGCAGTGTGGGTCTGGCCATCATGACCGCCATGAACATCGTGCTCTTCTACCGCCTCATGAGGAGCGACTTCATGAAGGCCAGCCGCGAGAAGGAACTGAGGAAAGAGAAAGAGAAGGAGAAAGACATGTAGGAGAAGCACTCCTCGTTCTTCAGCTCCAACCAAATCCACCATCAACAACTGCGTTCCCACACTTTAGGGATCCAAACTTTCCTCTCAAACTGCTGACTTCGTTCCTGCTCATCGTCCATGTCATGTTAGACCTCAAGCTGTGCCGAGATGTTTTACCATGGCTGTCATTACTGGTTTACAGATGTATAAGAAATAATCCATCACATTTATTTACGGATGCAAACTTGTGCACAATTACTTCTGCATGATTTAGACAATGACACAAAACTTGAGTGAACGACGGTTTCGTCTTTAATGCATCGTGTTCAACTGGACCGGCTTGCTCTTTATCTAATTCATATGCTAATGCTGACCTACCTGAATTAATATATATAGATATTTATACACCCGTACACCATATATATATACATAACCTGTTATGAGCAAAATGTTAATTTGTGAATGGTTTCATTAACACCTTCAGCTGCTACCTCATGAGCTTGTAGCAGAATCATTATAATTAAGTACAATTTTAAAGAGACAGTTCGCTCAAAGTCTCAAAGGCATTTCTCAAAGACATTTATTTGAATGCTCATGCTGCTTTATCCTGTTAATGGTTGCTATGTGTGATCCCAAAGGATCCTAAAAGTACTGTAACAGAAGACCATCAAAGTATTCTGAAGCTATGTGATATGTTTGGTGGCAGATGATTCATTTTTGGGTGAACTGTCCCTTTAAATGGTTTGAAATTCTGTAGGGCTGTTTATTTAGCACAAATTCACTGATTTGTTGTAGTAAATTAAGTGGAAATGGACATAAAGTGCCCAGAGGGGACATGCAATGTCATGTCACTCACTTCCACGTCTTGAGAGTCCAAATAATATACCTGTATGGGTTTTTGGTTTCCTATTTGTAAGATATGATACGGTTATAGTAATATCAATTGAGAGTAATTTTCCCAAAACTCAGTACAGAAATGCAACAAACAAGAAAATTAATATTAAGCAACATTTTAGACACAATATTGTCAGTGTTTGCTTCCCCAATGAAAAATATGTTAAAAAACCGTATGAACAGAACATTTGTGCATCTCAGAGCAACACTGCAGTTTTTTTTGTTTCCTTGAACACTTGCTTTTAAAAGCAAATAAATAAGTCAAAGGATTTGCTGACCTGTTCTTAAAGGCAGTCACTTGAATCCTTTCTAAATGAATTTATTTATTTGGAGCAAATCATTTGAATGAGCGATTCAGTGAATCCCTCATTAAGACAGGGACTTGCTGCCATCTTCTGGTGAATTTAATGTTATTTATATACCCATAACAGGCCTAAAGCATTGGAAGCTTTGTTTGTGCCACTGAATAAAAAAATTAACAAAAAGCTTTTTTTTTTTTATTTCTCAGAAATGTGTAATAAAAATAGACAATTCTAACTTTATAACTGAAAAAAAACTGAATAAACTGAAATCATCCCCCCCCCCCCTCCCCCAGCAGAACTGCTCTTTACAATTTGTTGAAAAGTCGCATATAATATAATATTTGTTTAATATAATTTTTCCGCTTAGTATTCACCACAGAATTCTAAACTTGTAATTGCAAGAGAAGCCTACCTTTTTTTAATTTTGTGGCATGTTAGGACTTTCATATAAACAAACCAATGCACGGGCATGAAAACAAATCCAGCAAAATAATGTATAATTATTGTGACAAAAAGTGCAAATATTTAAATATAATGTTTTTGTCAGTAACTCAATACCCCAAATTGCTTAATGTTCAGTATTGTATTCTCCACAAGACTGGGGTATGATTTCACATAAGAAAAAATGACTAGTCTTACCTTGTTGGACAAACACCACTGTTCACTCTTTACCTGGTGGATCTACAAACCTTTATCAGCATTTAAAGCACTCCTGCTCTTTAAAACTGCAACGTGAGGTCTGAGATCCGACAGGACTGTCATTGCACCAGTCATGCCTGTAGGTGGCACACACACACAACAGAGACCTCATGATAGTTCATGCTAACACCTAGTCTATGAAGAGGTGATGGTTAAAGCAGCACTTGCATTGCTTAAAATGTGCTGATATATATAAATAAGCCTTGTATTTTTTTTTCTTTTTGCTGATGTGTTTTTTGTATATTTGTAATTTATTTTGACTTAATATTATTGTTATAGTCAAATGCAAAACAACAATGAATGATGTCTCGTGCAAAATGATGTTGTAATTTTGTTGATGGTAAACAACGAATGGTCAGATTTACTAAAGTAAAGGCATTTATCGGTTTGGCCTTATTTCATATCCTCAGTGCAAATATGATTGTCCGCTGAAGTGTGATTATTATCATTTTATGAGGCAAAAATGAGCGGTCTGTCCGGTGAGAATGTTAACACACTGTAACTACATGTAGCATCACCGACTTGTGCCACAGAATAATTTTATATTTTTTGAAGCACCAAAGTTTATTCATAATGTTTTAATCTGCTATACTTCTGCCTTATTCCTGATTGAAGGAAAGATTCATAATTCACAATTAAGGAAGTAAATGGGCTATTCATCTGCAAGCTATTGCAGGAACTTGAAATCAAGTGGGGAAAAAACATTGGAAAGTAAAACTGCACTGAAGTAGTAACAGAAAAAATATGTAGTTTCGTTGTTGTTTTTTTTACTATTGGCAGCTTCATATTGAGACTTGTGCTTGTGTATGTGCTCCTGTAATGAGATCTCAATGTATTGAAGAAGGAAAATGTGTAATGTTTGGTTCCTAACAGAAAACCAATGTGACTTATGACGTTTTTTGAGGTATTTACAGCAGTGTGGTTGGCCTTTACTTGAGAGTGCAGTTCTGTGCTGTGTTTGGTGAATGGTAAAACATAAACTGCTGGTATTTTGTTAATCTGATTTTTTTTTTTAAATATAGTGTTGCAGTGTTTTCCAAAGCCATCATTTAAAAAAAAAAAAAAAAAAAGATGTTCATGCCCATATCGAAAGCAGAAAAAAGTTGAATCCAATCAGCTGAGTTCTAAACTCTAAAACAATTGTGTCTAAAATGAATATCATTGTTTTTATTTTAGATTAATTATTGTTTTGTAAGTAATATAATATTTGTATATGAACTTTATATTGTTAATTGTGAAATAAAACATGTTAACACTTTTAAATATTTATTTATTTATTTATTTTTAGGGGAAGGATGGGAAAGATAAAATACATCTTTATATAATGTACATCAAAATGTTTCCTGTATTTAAACTTGTTTTAGTCTTGTTGAGTCTAAAAATTATAAATAATTAGTTCTGTACAGGTGGCGTGGTGGCTCAGTGGTTTGCACTGTCACCTCACAGCAAGAAAGTCCCCCACAGTCCAAAGACATGCAGTATAGGTGAATTGAATAAGCTAAATTGGCCATAGTGTATGAGTGTACTTCCCAGTACTGGGTTGCGGCTGGAAGGGCATTCGCTGCATAAAACATATGCTGGATAAGTTGACGGTTCATTCCACTGTGGCGACCCCAGATTAATAAAGGGACTAAGCTGAAGGAAAATGAATGAATAGTACTATACATGCACACATTTTTTTAAATCTTGGACAAGCATAAACAATATATTGTATAAAACTACTAAAAATGTCAATAAAAGTCATTTTCTTTTCTCACTTTTCAACATCAAAAGCTGTCAAAGCTTGGAAGAACTGCACCAGATCATTTCTGTTGCTGTGGAATCCACACAAGATAATCAGTAAAAGAATAACTCTAAATGCAGAGCATGGTGCTGCAGCAGTCATCAAGGATCTCTCATTTCAGAAAAGCAATTGTTATAAAACTCTTTGTGAGGTGTTAATTATTGTCCTTTCTTTCTTTAGAACATAATGGTTGCTTTTCTAAAATAAGGCAGCCGCAATAAATGCTGCTGACAACTGGCACATCAATTATAATAATTACAAAAGAAGTAAAAGTGTCTTGCAGATTCGAACAATAGCGGATCTGGAAAGGCACATGTGATGGAAAATGTTCATATTCCAGCTGAAAGTCACATCAACACCACGTTTTCTGTTTTTCACCCCTTTGCTAAAATGAAAATATTATTTGTATCTGAAATACATCTATATCATTTTGCTGCAATGGTTCAACGCAATGTTCAACACAAATTTATGTATAACATTATACAGCCATAGCCTTCATCATGAAAGAGGTTTGGTCTGGAAAACATCTATGTACAGGGATTTGATAAAGGTCTTTAAATGGTCTGTTTTACGAACATTCATTCATTCATTTTCTTTTCGGCTTAGTCTGTTTATTAATCAGGGTCACCACAGCGGAATGAACCGCCAACTCCGCCAACTCTTATCTCTTGGACTGTGGGGGAAACCGAAGCACCAGAAGGAAACCCACGCCAACACAGGGAGAACATGCAAACCCCACAAAAAAATACCCAGCCAAGGCTGTTAAAACATATATTGTAAAGATGATATAAATTCTATTTAACTATATAGTTTATCCAAAAATGCTCTTTGTGAGTTTCTTTCCTAAATTGAACACAAAAGATATTTCGAAGAAAGCTGAAAACCTGTAACCATTGACTTCCATAGTAGGAATAACAAATACAATCAAAGTCAATGTTTACACGTTCCCTGCACTCTTCAAAATTTCTTCTTTTTGTTCCACGGAAGAAAGTCAAACGAATTTGGAACTAAATGGTAAGTATGATGACAAAATGGTAGTTTTGGGGTAAACTATTCCTTCACAATCAAGTAGTTTATTATCCAAAAATAGGGTCTGGTGCACAAACTGCTACATTTATTGTTATGCTAATTTTAAAGAGGGCAGCACTGTGGCGCAGTGAGTAGCACAATTGCCTCACAACATGAAGGTCGCTGGTTCGAGCCCCGGCTGGTTCAGTTGGCATTTCTGTGTGGAGTTTGCATGTTCTCCCCGTGTTGGCGTGGGTTTCCTCCGGGTGCTCCGGTTTCCCCCACAAGTCCAAAGACATGCCCTATAGGTGAATTGGGTAAGCTAAATTGTCTGTAGTGTATGAGTGTGAATGAGTGTGTAAGGATGTTTTCCAGTGATGGGTTGCAGCTGGAAGGGCATCCGCTGCGTAAAACATATGCTGGATAAGTTGGTGGTTCATTCTGCTGTGGGGACCCCAGATTAATAAAGGGACTAAGCCGAAAAGAAAATGAATGAATGAATGAATAAGTTTATAGGCTAAGCACACTTAACGCTTTCTCAGTCAGATTTCAGGATTAGAGCTAACTCCTGAATAATTCCGCTGTACTTTCCACTGCAATTCAGTAGTTTTGCTAGACATTTGCAATGGCCTACATATTAATACCTTAACTTATCGTGCACAACAGCATAAGGGTCACCACCAGCCGCGCGCATGAGCCAGAATCTGCAGCAGAGAGAGAGAGAGAGAGAGAGAGAGAGAGAGAGAGAGAGAGAGAGAGAGAGATGTGTTTCCTCCATCAGTTGCATCATCGTTTTGGTCCTGAAGGAGCCTCTTCCTGTCTGTCATCGCGATGAAGATGATGATGATGATGCTGTTCGGCAGACGCAGGACACACGGGCACGAGTATGCCAGCTAAACGCTTTAATCGATCGTGACATTGTTGGATAAAGCAACTGTACATTTGCCGAAATAACGAACGATTGAAAACTGGTCTTTCACGCCAAAGCTCAGCCGGGGCAGTGCCTGGTTTAAGTCTCGCTTTGAGAGATGTGTATTGATCTTCCTTAAAGATGTCGTCATCCTATATGTTCATGGGTCGCTTGGTTGAAGGGCAGAGATGTGGAAGTGAAGGAGTCCGTTCATTCTCCTCATTATTATAACGTCTCGTCTGCTGGATAGTGATATAAGAATGGAGAACACGGTGAGTGCTGGATTACATTATGCGCAGTCTTGTCTTTAGCTTAATTGACTGTAACAGCCTATAGGAAACTAGCTGGAGCTCATCATTGATATTTCAATATTTTACAGTGGGGTGTAAGTTGTAAGCTGTGTTACATTATGTTTTTACAAGCAGTTTATAATAACCTCCATATTTATAGACTAATAAGCAGGAAAAAAACGCTCAGAAGTTTCATTTTACATTATAGGCTATGTGTGAACCTTCCAGTTCTAAAATGTCGTTTATTTTTACTTCTTGTACTTGGCGTTGATCACATTTCTTAAATTGTATTGAATTTTTGCTATTTTAAAATGTAACTTTTTTCAAGTGAAAAATAAGATGAACCAACATGACTGAACCACGAGTCATTTCAGGGTCAGACAAAGCAAATCAGAATAGATCTTTTAAGGAGCAGTTTAGCTTTATGAAGACATATTCTGTTGTTGTTGGCTTACCGTTCATGTAAATATGTGCATTTAAATAATTTGTTAAAATATATTCTCGATTGAGTACTTGTATTATTAAATGATATAGCATCACATAGCACTTGTTGTGAAAAAAGCATTAAATATTAAAAAATCATTACAACATTGAGAGTGTAATCAATTATATATATATATATATATATATATATATATATATATATATATATATATTACTCTGATCTGTTTTTGGCTACACTGAATTGGATACATTTAATAATGTATTATTAAAAAAAATGCACTATATGAATGTAAAAAAATCCTTTCTGACCTACAGTATATTTATTTATGGGGCCCATGACAAAACTGTTATGGGTGTGTGCAGTGAGAGTGGACACTTATAAGGGCCCATTGTGAGGCAGTTGTAGATTTAGGTTATTGGGGCATTTCTTGCCCCTTATCTTGAATTTTGGTGCATTTTTGCCTCAAGACTGTTAATTATCAACTGTTAGATCCAGCTCTTGATGCTGATTGGTCAAGAGCTATGTTTTATTCAAAGTAAAGCAGGCCTATGAATGCTTTAATAGGACCAAGCACGCCTGGACCAAGTTGTCACTGACAGCAGGGAACATCATTAAAAACTCTTCTAATATTGGGATCAGAAGGAAATGAGTGCATTTTCACAATTTAACACTGTACAGTGACTTGTTATCTGTATGTTATTTTAATGGTTTGAATTTCTTATTATTTACCCACTGGGTGTGTTAAAGGGTGGGCGGAGCTAAGCAGGCATTGATGTAAGCAGGCTTTGATGTTCTTCTGTGGAGGGGGAGTTTAGACTCACTAAACATAATAAAGTGGCTTATTCCACAACCTGTCATAGATTGTCTTCAATATATGCTGTTTTTAGACTAACAAGAAAGTTTTGAGTTGTGAAACTTACAGGAGATTTTTATTGTACAATGACCACATTTATGTCTAAAGATCAGGGGAATTTTGGTTTCTCAGTTCATGACCCCTTTAAAGAAGTATTAGTGACCCCTGCTGGCATTATGTCGCTTCATTCCCTTTTAAAATTGAGACAACGCCTCAAATCATACAACTGTTTAGCTGTTAAAGGGATAGTTCATCTGAAACTTAAAAATCTGTCAACATTCCTTCCACTTGTTCCAAAACTGTTTAAGTTTCTTTCTTCTGTTGAACATAAAAGAAGATATTTTGAAGAATGTTGTAATCTGGTAGCCATTGACATCCATAGTATTTGTTTTTCCTAATATGGAAATCAATGGCTACAGGTTTCTAAAATTCTTAAATGATCTTCTTTTGTGTTCAACAGAAGAAAGAAAGAATAGTTGTTTGAATCCGCTTTAGGGTGAGTTTATATAAAAGTAATGAAGTATTATAAGCTTGTTTATTGCTTATTTCAACTTACCAGTATGTATTGGTGTGTTTGGTTTGATAAAGGGGTCTCAGGTGGTTTCTCTGGAGCGGCAGGTGGAGAGTGTGGAGCGGAGCATTGTGTTCCTCCGCCAGGAGCAGCTCACCCTGCTGCATGGACTTCACTTGGAGATCCTCTCTCTTCAGAAACGCTGCACAGGTGTGTGTGTGTGTGTGTGTGTATATCACATTCTTACAGGACAGACATTTCAAATAACCCACATAATTGAAGCTAATCACGTTTCATTTATCTTAATTCACACATAATTGGATTTTGTTCCAAAAACAATGTTAGCACACAATCTAATTGTGTTGGCATGCATTGTTGGTGCCCAGAATGCATGAAGCCAGGAGAGGAGAGCAGGGTTTCTCTGCTCTCTTTGATGGCACAGGCTCCACAGAGAGAACCACGGGTCAATAGCTTCCTGTCAGTGCAGGGTTTGTGTTTTCCCTCTCTGTAATATAGTACACAGCCTTCCTACCTAAACAAAATCTGCTGCGCCAGCAAGGGCACAAAAAGCAGTGCACTGCATATTCATTTCTTTGCTTTTCTGCCCTGTAGAGCCACAGATCATGCTAGCTTTGAACCTTCTCAATATCCGCAATACAAAAATTCAGTTTTTCCTTTTACAACAGCTTGAACTGTTGAGTGGATAATTCAACAAAACTTAGATTTTTAGCTGTATCTGTGGACCTTGATGGTCCATAAATTACAAGTCAAGTACTACCAGCACTTTGAGAGTCAAAAAACATATACTGGCAAAACAAAATGAAAACCTGTAGCTCCTGATGATACATTGAGGATTTATGAATCAAAAATCAGCCTGTTCAAGAACTAAAGATTAACAGCACGTCTGTCTGTTAATTACAGAACTCACACAAGAGCTGAACATGAAACCTCCAGGCAGGAGTCAAACAGGTGAGAAATGTTGCCTTTTTTCATGCTTTTGTGAGCAGTGTATTTCTGTATTTTTAGTTCAGTTTAATACAGAAACATGACCAATGGTTGTAGGTCTAATAAACACCACAGGTCTAACAAACACAACAATAAATAGGTTATTTGTATGCATATTGATATCGGGTTTGCATAAATGAAATCATGAAACCATCACATCAACGCTGATAATAAATAAAACAATAAGCTAAACACTGCTATAGTTCCATATAATTGGCTAAATCTATTGTCAGAAATAAAAGTACAATCCCCTTTTCAAAAAGTACACATTTGCACCTAAATGGTCAACATTGGTACCTCAAGGATACATATTAGTACCTAAAAATTTCAAGAGGTACACTTTTGTACTTTTATGTTCTAAAATGTAACTGTGCGGTACCAATATGGACACAAATGTGTATCTTTTGAAAAGGTACTGCCCCAGTGACTGCTCTCGTACCTTTATTTCTAAAAGTGTTCTAGTGATTAGATTAAACAAGGCACATCTAGTATTTATGACCATGACAAATGAATATAATAACAATGGGTCTAAATCTTGAAGCAGTCAGATGTGAAGTGTTCACTGATTGTGAAGCAGAAGACGCCTCTCCATACTGCAGGTTATCCCTCTCTCTCCTGCACCCGACGCAGCCTCATCCTCCTAATAATTGATCCTGCCTGCGTTTTCCTCTGCTCTTGCTGCACTGTCCCAATGGGGGTGTCCAGTTACTGCTTTCTTTCTTTTTTTTCTTGAGACAAAGCTGGACAAGGAGACAGAGAGAAATAGCATGGTAAAGCTGAGATCAAAGGCGAAAATACATTTTTCAATTGTAATGAGAGGTTTTAAGATATATTTGAATATGCAAAAGTGACAATTTATTTTCTAATCGTTTGGGGTCAGTAAGATGTTTTTCTTCTACAAAGTTCTGTAAACTCAAAATCTAATTTTATTACACGTTGAAATGTTTGTGTTTTTGTTTTTGCACAATAATTCTGTTGTGAGTGAGTGTTTAATTTTCTGTCATATTGAGGATTTACCGGTGTTTATATTTTAATGAAGTTTTGTAGGGCTGCCATTGTGGTGAGTAGAGACCGTACTTAGCTTAAGGACAAGATGAAAAAATGTAAGATTGCTTTTTAAATGTATAGTAAAATTAGCTAATCTCAGCTGTTAATTAAAGCAATAAATCATTCAGCTTTAAGTAAATATGATGTTTATGGAAAAGCTTGTACAAAATAAAAAAGAAAATTCTTCTAACTTAATTTTAAGGTACATTTTTTATTATGCTGAACTTATCCGGTTGTACTGACATTTATTCTGACTGATTGACCCCAACTTGGAAAGTCACAGAAAGTTCAGTGTTTCCCATGAAAGATTCATGATCCTTACAACTTGACTTAAATCTACCAATACTGTGGACTTTAACTGTAAAACAGAAAGGCAAAAAAAAGTCAAACATTTATTCCCGGTTTTACAGACAAAGTTTAAAGTAAGCCCAGACTAAAATGTAAGTATATATGAGCTTGAAGAAACCTGCACTGACTGATCTATCTGTGATTGACAGAGAACATCAGCATTGTTATTTTTTTAAGGCACAATGATTAAAATTACTTAAGGGTCCACATGAACCAGAATGAGAAAACAGTGGACGTAGCTTGTTTTTTCTGCTGCGAGCTAAATGGATGTAGTAAAGTAGGCATTTCATTCAGAAAGATCTGGAAAAGGGTTTGGGGAGAGTTATTACAACCTAACAGACACCTCCTCCTCACCATTTCTGTTTGTTGTTGTCAAAACTGACAGTTGGAGGGGCGTGGTTAAATATGTTAGCCACGCCCAATTCCTAAAACAGACAAAATCTGACAATTTAACTATAAACAAACAGGAAGTGAATTTTCAGATTTAAATTAAAGAGTACAAGGGCAAACTTTTTTTCTTTCTTAATGACATGCACAGATGAATTGTTCACCACAAAACTAGCAATGTGAGCTAACAAAATCATATGGTTAGTTTTGATTTGATTTGTACTTTAAATGCTCTAAACGAACTATGTTATAATCCTGGCTTAGTCTATAAGCCCTGTCTGTGAAACCAGGCCTTAGTGTTTGAAAATGATGAAGAAATTATATTTCCCACAAACAGGAAAAACAAACCACTGAAGTAATCATGCAGTGCATCAAAAATAGAAACAAAATGTGTTAACTGATGCTGCATTGTGCCTCCCAAGACTGTTTACAGAGTAATACTTCAGTGCTGTGAATGATTACTCATCCAAGATCAAACGTCAGCATGTTTTGGATGTGTTAATTGAATCTTCAAAGAATCTCACAGCAACCAAACACTGTCTGATGCTGAAAATAATTTCAGATTTTATCAGTATTAAAGGGACAGTTCACCCAAAAATTAAAATTCTGTCATTATTTACTCACCCTTAACTTGTTCACAACCAGTTTGAGTTTTTTTGTTGTTGTTCTGAGGGTATACTAAAGAATGTTGGAAACCTGTAATCATTGACTTCCATATAGGAAAAACAAATACTATGGAAATCAATAGTTACAGGTGGCCGAATAAATTTTTTGGGTGAACTATCCCTTTAAATGGACGATACTCGTTGTTGTTTTTTTTCATATCTATCACTTCTTATCAGCCTTTGTTAAGGGACTGTTGTCCAAATCTCAGTTTCATTATGTGCTCTATTAAAAGGGTCAGAGGCAGCAGAGACTGAGGAACAGTGGAGAGATCAGATTTAGGGATCAGATAACAGTCTTTTCTTTATTCGCTCAATGAGCTCGTATCAGTCTGGGTGACTGATAGGCTGCATGTGAAATTAGGGCGATCTGGACAAAATGATAGGCAGGAGTGTGTGCGACGTGCAGTTTAACAAAGCGTAAGACAAAAAATGAGGGAAAGATGTTGAGCTCACAGCACGAGGTCATCGAGTTCTTGCGGATCAGATGTAGAAGGTCTGACGCTTCCTGAATCTCGCTTTCCTATTCTGTTATTTATCTGAAACACATTACACTGACCAAAATTACACTTTGGACCAACTTTTTAAAAATTACTGTAAATTTTTTTTCTGAAAGCATAATCTAAGTTTCAAACTATAACATTTTGTTTAATCTAAATCAAAAATAGTTATTGCGGTCAAGAAATAAATGTAAAAATTCTTAGCAAAAATATTGTTTATATAAAGACACTAAATATATTTATTTTACTTTAGTACAATGTAGAAAACCACAATATTTCACTTAATCCAATGTAAAAAGGTACTTTCAATGAACGACACAGTGGTCACTGAACATCTTCAGTGTACATTAATCTGTACTTAAAAATACTTAAAAGAAGCCTTCAACTGAAGAAAATGTCATTTGAATATGATTATATGACATGCGACGCCACGGTGGCTCAGTGGTTAGCACTGTCTCCTCACAGCAAGAAGGTCACTGGTTCGAGTCCTGGCTGGGTCAGTTGGCATTTCTGTGTGGAGTTTGAATGTTCTCCCCGTGTTCATGTGAGATTTCACCAGGTGCTCCGGTTTCTCCCACAGTCCAAAGAAATGCGGTATAGGTGAATTGAATAAACTAAATTTGCCGTAGTGTATGGGTGTGCATGTTAGAGTGTATGGGTTGCAGCTGAAAGGGCATCCGCTATGTAAAACATATGCTGGATAAGTGCATGGCCTGTAAGTATGCTACAGTTAAAATTTGTAACCTGGTTAACAGTAGCCTTAATATATTCAGTGAATGAACACCCTTAAATAGATTTTCCCAGAAATACACTTAATGTTTTTTGTTGACATTATGGTTATTTTTAGTTTTATTTTTCTAATGGGGCTAAATAATGTTTATTTCATTACTTTATTTTGTTGTGTGCTACCATGATGGTGTTATAGTTGTGTGAACGACACTGAGCCCCTTTTATATATTATTTTGTTCTGTGTTGGGACATCATGAATGAATTGTGTGGAACCCTGCATTTTTTACCTGTAACATGCAGACGTCAATTAATCCAAAATGAAACACGATAAAGTGAGGGGAAATAACACTAAGTAAAATGTACTGTTTCTGAATTTCATTTTTCAAGCATTTTTCAGGTTTGTTGTAAAATCGAAGATGCTTAAGCAACTTACATAAAAGTACATTTGTTTGTTTAGTGACATTTAGTTAGTCATTTGAAGTTTTCTGACGTTTCTTCTCTTTTTCTTTTTTAAACTTAGCTCAAACAATGTAGCGGAGATCCAAAATGTTTAAGTTTATGCCTTACTTAAAATCATATAAGTAAACAATACAGTCAATTTTTTGAAACAATCTTTATGATAACATATAACAATATAATTGTAATGACGGTTAATGTTTTTTTGAGTATTGATGTTTCATTGTGGGCGACGCGGTGGCACAGTGGGTAGCACAATCGCCTCACAGCAAGAAGGTCACTGGTTCGAGCCTCGGCTGTGTCAGTTAGCATTTCTGTGTGGATGTTCTGTCTGTTTGCATGTTCTCCCCGTGTTGGCGTGGGTTTCCTCCGGGTGCTTCGGTTTCCCCCACAAGTTCAAAGACATGCGGTATAGGTGAATTGGGTAAGCTAAATAAAGGGACTAAGCCAAAAAGAAAATGAATGAATGAATGAATGAATGAATGTTTCATTGTAAGTATAAAATAAACTCAAGATGTCATAAAACTACACCTAACAACAACAGCAGTGATGAAACTATCACAATACAATTGGAAAACATTGAAAAGTGCATGATGGGAGTGCATGATAGAATCAGAAACAAATTGCTTTTATTTAACTTTATTACCTACCAAAGAATCACCGTAAGCATAACAAACAATTAACTGAGCACCAATGTCGAATTTACTTTTTTTATTTTATTCTCGCCTTTACAGAAATCACATTTTACTTCATTACACCATTCATTCATTTTCCTTCGGGCTAATCCCTTTATTTATCAGGGGTCGCCACAGCTGAATGAACCGCCAACTTAACCAGCATATGTTTTACACAGCGGATGCCCTTCCAGCCATACACTCTCGCATACACACACATACACTACTGCCAATTTAGCTTATTCAATTCACCTATAGCGCATGTCTTTGGACTGTGGGGGAAACCAGAGCACCTGGAGGAAACCCATGCGAACACAGGGAGAACATGCAACCATACAGAAATGCCAATTGATCCAGCCGGCGTTCGAAGCAGCGACCTTCTTGCTGTGAGGTGACAGTGCTAACCACTGAGCCACCGCACTGCTCATTACACTATCATTTTTTATAAATGTACAAATTCCTCCTATGCATCATAATTGATTTTATTCTATGATAGTAATATCGTTTTTGGTGTGATTTTTATACGATGGTGCTTTCCTCTGCTTTTGTGATACGGTAGTCTCTGAGAGGTCTTGTCCTAGACATTTAATGTGTCTGATAACCCTGAACAGATGGCTCACCCAGCCAGTAGCCAGACCACAGTTGAGATTAGTTGATTTGGCTTTACTTGGTGAGTCTGTAATCCTTGGGCACAGAAGAGCCTTTTGTCTACTTTCCACAGCTACATCCGCTTATACCTTTTAGATCTCAGATTAGTTGCAAATTCACTTTTCGCGGCTGAAATTTGATTTTAAATGGGGGTGTGTTCATATTAGACATGGCTGTTTCTTATCTCAAGGTGGATCATTGGTGAGATCATACTCTTCTTTCAGCAGCTGGAGGAGCATGTGATGTTTAGCTTCAGGGGTTTCACTTTCTCTGGCTGATGTTTAAGCTGCATGTATAATGGGTGTGAACGACAGGGGTTTAATTACAGGGGGCCTGAATCCATAAAACAAAGCTAAATCAAAAGATGAAAGTGTGTTCAACAGATTCACAAGTGTTTTAATATACACAGACTCCATATTATTATAAAATGCAGGTGAAGTGGCTTCAATGTTTCACATTTTTTGAAAATAAAATGTCAAAAAGTATTGGCAAAAATGTGTTCCCATGTCATACTAATTAAACATACTTTTTCTGACCTGCAATTATTCAAATAAATACATTTTAATTATTTATTAAATAAATTTTCTATGACACTTGACAAGTGGGCAAAACCTATTGGTTTGGAGAAAAGTGGGAAATAATTTAAAATGACAATTAATACTGTACCGATCCTTAAATTTTTATTTTTTCAAATCAATAAATTCCATTTTTAATTCAGAAATGATTGATCAAATTGATCAAATTTAAATGTAAAACCGTTTTGTAATATCACTAAATATTTAAAATTATTATCATTTTCTTTTCGGCTTAGTCCCTTTATTAATCTGGGGTCGCCACAGCGGAACGAACCACCAACTTATCCAGCATATGTTTTACGCAGCGGATGCCCTTCCAGCTGCAACCCATCTCTGGGAAACATCCATACACACCCATTCACACTCATACACTAGGGACAATTTAGTCTACCCAATTCACCTGTACCGCATGTCTTTGGACTTGTGGGGGAAACCGGAGCACCCGGAGAAAACCCACGCCAACACAGGGAGAACATGCAAACTCCACACAGAAACGCCAACTGACCCAGCCGAGGCTCGAACCAGCAACCTTCTTGCTGTGAGGCGAACGTGCTACCCACTGCGCCACTGTGAGGCTTTAAATTTTATTCATATTTTAGAATACTATTTGGTGAGCAGTTGTGAAATTTCTTTAAGAATTGTAATTAATATATATATATATATATTAAAATTAAGTTAGGCTGCACGGTGGCGCAGTGGGTAGCATGATCGCCTCACAGCAAGAAGGTCGCTGGTTCGAGCCTCAGCTGGGTCAGTTGGCATTTCTGTGTGGAGTTTGCATGTTCTCCCCGTGTTTGCGTGGGTTTCCTCCGGGTGCTCCGGTTTCCCCCACAAGTCCAAAGACATGCGGTATAGGTGAATTGGGTAAGCTAAATTGTCCGTAGTGTATGTGTGTAAATGAGTGTATGTGGATGTTTCCCGGTGATGGGTTGCGGCTGGAAGGGCATCCGCTGCGTAAAACATATGCTGGATAAGTTGGCGGTTCATTCCGCTGTGGCGACCCCAGATTAATAAAGGGACTAAGCCGAAAAGAAAATGAATGAATGAATGAATAAAATTAAGTTTCACTATCAAAGATTTAAAATTTTATCACACAATTTTTTAAAAAGTGTAAATAATGTTCGGGGGTTTTTTTGGTATTAAATTTGGAGATTTGTTAAACTTTATTCATTTAATCATTGTTTCATCAGACTAAATTGCATTTTTCTATATTATTATTTATTTGCTCTTGATGTGTTCCAGAGGTGCTGGAGGAGGAGGAGCAGCTGGAGACCCGCTGTCATGAAGTGGAGGAGCATCTGGAGGCGCAGCATCAGATCCAGAGTGACCTGCGCTGGGAGCTGAGCCAGAAGTCAGTGCTGGTCGGTGCTCTCCGCGCCAGTCTGAAAGAGAAGGAGCGCCGATTCCTGGAGGAGTTGAAAAACCGCAGTCACAGGACCACAGTGCTCAACACAGAGCTGCAGAAGCAGACAGAGGCGGCAGCGTACCTGTCCTTCCAGCTGCACTCAGCCAAGCAGAAACTCCAGCAGCAGCGCAGGAGACCGGCTCAGCCTGGAGCAGACAGACCCCCGGTCCACCCTTCACCTCAAGCCAGCGCCTGCAGCCCGACTGTCATCAAACCCAAACGGAGGAGCTCTGGCAGGTCCGCCACGCAGCTTCGCACTGAGCGTGCTCGGGAATGTGTGCCACGTGAGAGGGTGATGGGCCCTGAAGAGCCAATGGCCATGCCTGACCCCGCCCTCTTCTTATATCCGTACAGACACAGGCTACGCCCACCACATAGACACACCCTTCAGGAGGTGGAGGGGGAGGAGTCAGAGGAGCTGGATCAGGGGGCTTCAGTGAGCAGACTGGCAGCAACTGTAGCTAAAGCCACTGCTACTACTGCCTCCACAACAGAGAACAGTGACGAATGAGCATTTCTTTTACGGTTCGCCTCAATGATCTGCTTGTTTTTTTTATGATTGTTGCACCTTGAGTCCCCTTGGGAGAACCTTTGCATTTTGACAGTGACAGAAATGTTTATATTTGCAATACGGTTAGCTTTTTTTACAGTTTGCACACACAGGGATAAATTGAGCGAGGAGAGATTTTTGCTTACCAATACCAACGCATGTCTATGTTGCTGTAAAGCATTTTTGTAATCAAAAATGACCCAGAGGGACTTGCTACACAAGCATAAAGTACTCTGTAAGGCCTGTTTTATGCATCCTGCATTTGTTGCTTGTAGTTTTTCTGCTGGTTAAGTTAACAGATTACAGCTTTCACACTGATATTTATACTGTCCACATTTTATATTGATGCTCTTTTCATACTAAACAACTGTCTGTTGTTGCTGATGACGCTTCTGGTCAAAGAGCATTCTGCTATGCAGGTCTTGCAGGACTGGGTAGCGATGAAAAAGGAAGTAGCAACAAATCTTTTCTTCCATACAATTGGTCCTTTGGTTGTTGGTTGGATTATGTGGTCACTGCGTTGCTTTAGTTTTTTGTTTAGAAATAACAAGGTGGTGACTTTGCTTGATTTTGTACGTTATGGCTGTGTTCACACTGAAAGCATTCAGTTCTGTTTCTGTCAATTCTGATTTATTGCTCAGATTGGATACTGTTGTTTGGCTGTTCACATTGTTTTTGTGAACTAATCACAGTTTTGAACTGTCAAACGAACATGCACAAAAGAACAATAACAAGACTGCACAACTATTCTACAGAAATAGACATGAGGCCACTGAAGTCAGCCTTTATTATACGCTGATGTGCTGCAAATGAATGTGTGCTATAGGGCTGCACGATATTGGAAAAATCTGACTTTGCAATATTTGGTTTTTCTGCGATATATATTGCAATACGAATATAATTTCATCAGATAAACTGAAAAGCTCCATTTGGAAAGATTTCATTCATTAAGATAGATTGGGATGATCTTTTTTATGCAGTGTGTTTGCATAAATCCATAATAAATTACAAGCATATATAAAATACAACAGAGCAAAGATAAAAGTTCAATCAACAGCACTTCAGTCTGACAGTGTTCAGGTACAGAAATTGAACGATCAAACATAAAATAACATTCATTCATTCATTCATTTTGGCTTAGTCCCTTTATTAATCTGGGGTCGCCACAGCGGAATGAAGCGCCAACTTATCCAGCATATGTTTTACGCAGCGGATGCCCTTCCAGCTGCAACCCATCTCTGGGAAACATCCATACACACCCATTCATACTCATACACTATGGACAATTTAGTCTACCCAATTCACCTGTACCGCATGTCTTTGGACTTGTGGGGGAAACCGGAGCACCTGGAGGAAACCCACGCCAACACAGGGAGAACATGCAAACTCCACACAG
>CAIGQW010024412.1:4124492-4155551 GCA_903798125.1 Danio choprae
GCTGATCGCTGGCATCTGTTGACATCTACAGTAAGCATAGTTTTTCCTACTATGAAAGTAGATGGGTGCCAGCAATCATGAAATTATCTATTTTTGTGTTCAACAGAAGAAAATCATAAAGGTTTAAAACCATGTTAGGGAGAATAAATAGATGATGTTTTTATTTTATTTTTATTGAGAGAATTAGCCCTTTATATTGTCTTAATATGTCATCAAATAATTCTTGTTCTAAATATGAAGAAAAAAAATTAAACTGTTACACGTTATACATATTTTTGTGGATATCTTCTGTAAATCCTAATAAAAATGTATGATAAAGCTGGGCAGATTCTAAATAAAAGAAAACAAACATCAAATATTTACTTTTAGTAACAATTCATAATGTATCGATACTGCTTAAAAAAATCATCTTAGTTGTGATGACTTGGTTAATTCATATTTTACATAACTAGGCTTTCAAGTGAGCATGTTGAAATCACATGATCTGCTCAATTTTACTAGTATAACCGTCTTGTGAATGTATACTTTCACTTGTAAATTGAACTAATCATGCCTGACAGTAAAAAAAAAAAAAAAAAAAGCCTGTCTTTTGCACAACTTGGATTTCAAAGTTCACTTCCTGCATCTTTTGCATGACTAGTGCCAAATGTTCTGACACTCTGAGCTCTGTTGCCTCAACACATCATGCCACTCCACAGGGAATCGCTCGCGTCTCGATAGACCACCATTATCTCAGTTGTGATCAACTCTGCCAGGTGTCTTTTGTTGTGTGTGTGACTGCAGGTTTAACCGCCAATATGTGCTGCTGCCATTTAGCACGTTTACTTCAGGTTGTTGTTATTAAAAGCAATATTGTTGACACAAAGAGACTTTATATTTGTCTTTTTGTTTTTGTTTATTCCTTAGTTGGTTAGTTAATGCACTTTAGCATAGGACGAGAGAGAAGTAAGGTTAGTTAGTGTAAGTGTAATATCTTTGTCTTTGAATGATTTACCAGCATAGGGTTGAAAATGAATAGGTTTGAATCTTTTGTGGTCTGCATTAAAGTCACAGTATACACATCATATAAATTGAGATGGGCTTAAAGGATAAGGGATTGAGGAAAGTCTTCGAACATGCTTGCCGGTACCGTCACAGGAAGATTAGGATATCGGTATGTAGTCTAATGTAAATTGTTTTGGTCTGATCCTCAAGCCTTCAGTATTCAGTGAATGTGGCCTGCACCTGGACTTCACCCAGTCGAGGGAGAGCGTGGACTGAAGGACGTGGGGATTGACTTTGGGGTTGTGCAACGCCGAGGCTCTAACCTCATATACACTTTGATCTATTTGAAAAGCAGCCATTGTTGTGATGCAATTCTTTGGTTTGACTGGTTTGACAAGACCGCTTCTTAAACGACAGATGTGGATACACATGAGGGACTACTAGATGACTTTAAACCAGCTAAAACAACGAATAATTTAAGAGACTTTTTAGTTTTTCATCCATTTTAACAGCTGTTTATTTATATTGAATAACCAAGGTTTATATATTTTTCAGAAACTAGATGTATGAGGTAAGCCAGATTTAAAGTATTCAGCTATTTCTAGTCTTGGAAATGTCATGTAAATGTATTATTTATTTATTTTTTCAAATAACAAATACAGTTATGGCAATCTCAAACTTTTTGGGAAAATCCTTTGGGGTTTTTAATTGTTGTGGACAGTGGGAGGGTCAAAAACGTTTTTTTAGTTTTATATATAAATTTTGTTATTCTTATGAAATAATTAATATAAAATAAATTTAATATAAAAAAAGTAATTCTTAATCACAATTTAAGGCCTCAAAAAGGTCTTAAATCTGAGCAGAATTACTTTAATTTATTGTGACGTCAATACCCTATAACTTCTGTGATGTGGATTTTTACACATCACAGAAATTTGTTGCAACTGGAAGTTGTTTCATACTTTGAAGGACAATAAAATACGATACAATAATACTATGCATTGTTACATTTTGACACATTTTTCTTAATGTATTGTTCTCATCAGTTTTTACTCTTTACATTTTTGTTATTTGGTTTAAAAAAGCTCTAAAACCTACCCATTGTAAAACCTGGTGTTTTTGTAATTAAATAAAACATTTTGTGTTAACAGCAGCAGCCCGTACACTTAACCAATTGTCTATAACCAATTAATCTAAAGCTTAAGATTAGATTTGCACTAGATTGGGTGAGATCTGACAAACATTTAATCTAGTGTGAGATAAAATACCCATATGGTGCCGCTCAATAGCAGAGAAAACGCATTCAGGTTTGGTTTGAACTAATGAACCAATGCTGTGAACGACTGAGAGGGAAAAAAAAAACTCCATAGTTCATTTTAGACACTGAAAATAAATTACTTAAGACATTCCATTTACTCTTGCGTATAAGTACACAAAACATAAATTTGAGCTTGTTGGATATTGTTGCTGTTTAGACTCGTTTGTTGAATCTGTTTGGTCTGTAGTGTGAGCTGCTTATTGCTGTAGCCATGACCGTTGAGAAGAGCCAAGGCCATGCTGCAGTTGTCTAAAGCAAACAGTGTGTTTTAGCTCAGAGTTACAGCCCAGACAGCTGTGGCCTGCCTTGATGAGAGTCTCAAGTCTTTACACCTTTTTACACCCATTTACACCTGGTTCTAAATCCCTACATGTGTTTTGGTTGATCAAATTACAAAAAGACATAAACACATTCCCGTTCACGCTTGACATTTGGATGAATTTCCTTTGTGCACTTTTTTGACCACTTTTTTGAGTGTTTTAGTGTTCTTACTGAAGGTTTAATTAAATATTGAGTAAATATACTTGGATACACTTACTACTTTATATACAGATGGATGGATGGATGAATAGATACTGTGAATTGTTTAATGAGCATTTCTTTTAATTATTTCCTAATTGGTTTTTAATAACTGCACTTGATTGTCTGAATTTAAACATGATTAATACATATATTTAACATTAATTAAACGGAGATTAAATCATATGTCTTGATACAATTAGTTTTTTTTAAATGCAAGCTATCAGGGAATTGCATCACATGAAACTGCTTTGGTCAAATCCCTGTTGCTTTGCATTTAAAAAAAAAAAAAGGATTTTTATACATTGAATCTTAAAAAATTCTCAAACCTCAGTTTCATCATACAAAATGCATTTGCAAAAAATAAAAATGCATCAAAAGAATCTCCAAGAACATTTTATTTCAGAAATCTAATTTGTAGTCAAAGTTTTAAAAGTATATCTTATAGATTTAAGACAATATTAACTATTGGATTTTAGGCATGTATTTTTTTTCTCATCACAAAGGGATAGTTCAACCAAAAATACAAAATTCTGGCATTTACCCTCCTTTACTTATTTTAGTAACTTATTTTATTTTATTTTCTTCTGACGAAAGAAGATATTTTGAAGAATGTTGGAAACCTGTAACCATTGACTTGCATAGTATCTGTTTTTCCTGATTTGGAAGTGAATGGTTACTGGTTTTCTGCTTTCTTCAAAATATCATCTTTTGTGTTCAACAGAAGGAAGAAACTCATAAATGTTTAGAACCACTTGAGGAAGAGTAAATGGTGAGTAAATTTAAATTTCTAGGTGAGCTATCCCTTTAAAGTAAATTCAGAAGTGCTATTATTGATTAATAATGATCATATGCTTTTTCGACAAACTCTGGATGTCATTGAAAGTGCACAGCATCAACACATTTTAGCCCTGTTTACACCTGCGTTTAGTATTGTCCATCTTTGATCAGATAACAAAAACACATGTTAAATGTCTTGTGTAAATGTTTTTTTTGTCTTATTCAGCTCAGAGTATCTGCAAACCTGCAGCTTCAGCAGATCATTGTGTGAGTGAATCAGTCAGTAAAGCAGAAGCAGTTAAAGACAGTGGAGTCAGGTGATATTTCAGCAAGTGGAGAGTGTGATGGGGCCATTTACCCCTGGAGAGCCACAATTTGTGCTGTTGTTGTGTAAATCTCCATGGCTGCTCTGTGTTGCGCTGTGGGAGTCCAGCCGATGTGCTAGTTGGCTGACCTACCGCTAAAAAGCCTAGCCTTTCTGCTACTCCTTCAGGATAAGTAGTAGCTGTTAAGTGAATTAAGTGAGATGTGTTTCAAGGAATGACAGCGATTAAAGTTTAGAGAGCTGAAGTGAGATTATTTTACTAATATACCAATTTTTGGAACATTATTTTGTTTTTAGCTTTTGTATATTCTGTAATTTACTTTAACTTATTTTAATATGTATGTAATATCTATACATAATTTTTTTTATTAGTTTTTGATTATTTGTATTATTATTATTATTATTATTATTACACTATTATTTATTAAATATATTACTTGTTTGTACAAATTATACTAACAATTATTTTGTAAAATATTTGTTTCATATAAATTATTATATTAAGTTCATTTAAATTAAAATATTGATATTAATTAATTAATTATATTAAGTTAAATTAAAATATTGCAATTAAACTGAGATTATAATATTTTTTTGGTCTGGTAATATTAATTATAGTCAAATCAAATTAATTCAGTTTTACATGATTGTTTTTGTACTCCAGCTTTTTCAAAGACCTGTAACTGAACTGTGAAACCACAAGGTGTTTAAAGATACAGTCATTGGCTCCTAAATTTAAACATTTTTAGAATCCAAATATAAAAAGTAAATTTTTTTTTTAACTTGTAAATATTATTTTTATTTAGAAAAATGTATTATACTATTTTGTAAAATGTATTTAATATAAATATTCCTATTTAGTTTTTAATTTGTACGTTAGTAATAAAGCTAGTTTCAGTTTCAAAGGCATTTGTAATTTTTTATTAAAAAATAAAAACAACAACAACATCACACAATAATTTTCTCTAAAGTTAACTATTCCTTCAATTTTTCAATGTCTTTCTCCTCAGGGCACGGTGGTGAGACAGCAGTGATGAACGGGGATGCGGGTCATGATCAGGCGGAGGAGGCCGACTCCAAGCAGGACGGCAATGGTGACGCAGACCAAGGAGAAGATGCTAACGAACAGGAAGTAATCGTAATTCAAGACACTGGCTTCACTGTGAAGATCCAAGCACCAGGAACCGAACCCTTTGACCTTCAGGTGAGCCCACTAACTTCTTGTTGCGTTCATTGTAACATTCATAACAAAGTATTGCAACAAAACCTGTGGTCCGTGCTCAGGTGTCTCCACAAGAGATGGTACAAGAGATTCACCAAGTTCTGATGGACCGTGAGGACACTTGCCATCGCACCTGCTTCTCCTTGCAGCTCGACGGAAACGTTCTTGACAACTTCGCCGAGCTCAAGTCCATCGAGGGCCTGCAGGAAGGCTCACTTCTCAAAGTGGTCGAAGGTACAGTTCAGAATCTTATATCAAGTACTGTAATGTAAAGTAACAAATCACAAATACTCAAAGTACTGTAACTGAGTAGGTTTTCTCAGGAATTGTACTTTACTAACTAGGTTTAAAAATGTGTACTTTTACTTTTGCTTGAGTAGATTTTTAGTGCTGTATTATCGGTACTTTTACTCCACTGTTTTCCTTTAACCTGCAGTCACTACTTTATTTATTTTTTCTTGTCTATGGTGGATTGGCTATAAAGTAGAATAATCATTCCTGTGATTCCCATCCAATCAAATGGCATCATACAGAACAACGTCAAGACACAAAATCGTTACGTGCATTGACAGAGAGATTATTTAGATGCATGTCACTGATGAAAAGATGACTGATGCCTCTACAGTATGATGACTGAAATGGCCTTAAACAATAACTAAATGCGCTACAGAATGTTACGTTTTCACACACATGCACAAATTGCATGTAAACGCATCAGCCCACAGTGTAATACTTGCTACTCTTGAGTACTTTTTAAAAGGGCTACTTTTTACTCATACTTTGAGTATTATTTATAACAACTACTCTACTCGCACTACATTTTTGGTGTAAGTAATGGATTTTCTTAAGTGACTTTTCAGTACTCTTTCCACCACTGCTCAAGTATAATTCTCTTTAGAAGGTATTGGGTTATTAATGTTTTTGTGTGTTTCCTTTAGAGCCCTACACAGTGCGCGAAGCTCGCATTCATGTCCGTCACATCAGAGACCTGCTGAAGAGCCTGGATCCATCAGATGCTTATAATGGAGTAGACTGCAACTCCCTCTCCTTCCTCAGCGTCTTCTCAGATGGAGATCTTGGAGGTCAGTGACAGGAAGATTTAGAGTTCGCAATGGGATAATGCACCCAAAATAGAAAAATATTCCTGTTAATTTATGCACCCCCAGACCATCTGAGATGTAGGTGATGTTTTTTCACCTAGTAGGACATTAAAGCTGAAACTGTGGTTCTTGGGGATTCATAAAATGCAAGTCGACAGCTATTGGCACTTTGAGACAAAAACAAATTAATAACCATAGCTCCTGGGGAAACGATGTCTTATGATGTAAAAAAAAGATTGTCTTTGCTAAAATTTGAACATTATTTACCAAATTGTTGTCTTTAATCCACCCACACCCTAAGCAAACAGAGTGAAAAAGTACAGAGAGCTTCACCAGATGACTTATAAATATATAAATATTTGCATTTGATCCAAAAAATACTTTTTTTTTTACTCTTATTTTTTTGTACTTTATATGCTATTATTTATATATATATATATATATATATATATATATATATATATATATATATATATATATAATTTAGTTTTTTGTTTTTTTTTATTGGGTTTAAATAATTAGTATTTTTGTTTGTTTATTTTGTAAACTTATTTCAATTGGTTTTTACTAAATATTTATTTTTGAGTTCATTTATTTCAGTCATCAGAAAGTATTTAGTTTGAATGATTGAACAATCTAGCAGTAAATGAAGAATTAAAAAAATAAAACCTTTTTCATATCTGATGTTTATATTTTGGGTATTTAAAGTATGTTTTAATATTATGTGTAAATTTATGTATAATTTTTTTTTTGCTCCTTTTTTTAATTTAAATGGTATGCCATCAATTATTAAAAAACACTGCTTTCAGGCATTGTATGTGCTCTGCTCTGATTCACAACATATGAACTAAGCTATTCTGACACCTTGAAACAGACTATATAATGAACTACATGTTTAAATGAAACTCTTCGCTCTGAAAACAGTAGCACGTTTATTTAAATAAATCTCAATGGCATTAACCCACGTCGCAAGATTGATTTAGTTTTAATATATCCTGCAGTCTTATTGGTGAGCGTTTTGCTCTTTCCTCCGCAGATACTGGCAAGCGCAAAAAGAAGGGCAGTGAACTTGAGCAGATTGATTGCACACCCCCCGAACACATTCTGCCAGGCAGCAAAGAGCGTCCTCTAGTTCCCCTTCAGCCACAAAACAAAGACTGGAAGGTGAGAGTTGATAAAAGATTTTGCTGTGACATCAGATGTCTTGGTTTTGTTTTTGACTGCTTTCGTCTCTGTCTCCATCTGCAGCCTATGCAGTGCCTGAAAGTTTTGACCATGAGTAGCTGGAACCCTCCGCCTGGCAACAGGAAGATGCATGGCGACCTCATGTATCTGTACATCGTTACTGTTGAGGACAGACACGTCAGCATCACTGCCTCCACACGCGGATTCTACCTCAATCAGTAAGAGTGCCACTCCACTTTTGAAATTCATTTGTAACATTACTACTAAAAAGTTATAGTCAAACTATTATTTGTAAGTTGCAACTAATTATTTGGAAATCATACCAAAAAAGATATAAGGATATCCTCTGCAACCAGTTTCCTTCAATGGAATAAAAAAAAGTAAAAATGTGAAAAAAATCTAAATTGATTATAAGCAGGAGGTATTGTATATTTAATTGTTCATGATCACTATATTTGTGTTTAGAGCATTCATTTTTAAATTATAAAATAAATAAATAACTTTTAAAAAAAAATTCAAACTTAAGTAAATTTGCCACGACTTGAGCAGATCACTGATTGTTGGAATTTCTGTACAGCATCATAGGTAATGTAATTTGTCTTGTATTACAGTCTAAAATGATCAGAAACAACTTTATTTTAATGCATTGTTTTGTTTTAAAAAGCATAAAAATACATTTACAGTCAAGCTCGAAATTATTCATACCCCAGACAAATTTGGACTTACTTATTCAACCAGCAATTTTTTTTTATTTATTTTGACTGGAAATGACACAGGCTTTTCCCAAAAGATGATAGAGCAATGTACAGAGGCATCATTGTGGAAATATAATATTTCTCAGCTTTTATTTACATTTGAACAAAAAGTGGCAGGTCCAAAATTATTCATACCCATCTCAGCCAATAAAGGCTTTTCTATTGATTACTATTACAGCTATCAAAGCTTGGTGTAATTTCTGACCAGCTTTTTGCATGTCTCCGCTGGCGTTTTTGCCCATTCGTCTTTAGCTATGAACTCTCAGGTTGGAGGGTCTCCTTGCCATCACCCTGATCTTCAGCTCCCTCCACAGATTCTCAATTGGATTTAAGTCAGGACTCTTGCTAGGCCATTGCAAAATGTTAAAGTTAGTTTTTTAGAAGCCTTTTGAAGCCTTGCTATCAAAATGGATGCCTGTTAGTAAAGTATGTGTGACGTGTTTTATTATAGAAACTTACATTGAGCAAACTTTATAAGCTTTGAAAACTATATATATCTACAAATAAAAAGATTAAAATAAAATTATTTACTGTAATTGCTCAAAATACTACAATAATTATCATAGATCACATTTGATTGAGTTGAACATGAGATTAGAGATGTTTTTGATCTGTTTCAGGTCCACTACTTATAACTTCAGCCCCAAGCCAGCCAATCCCAGCTTCCTCAGTCACTCTCTAGTGGAACTACTGAGCCAGATCAGTGCTGCCTTCAAGAAGAACTTCACCACTCTGCAGAAGAAGAGGTACTACACTATTATTAATACCAATTTACTTAACATCCTCCTTACATACTGACTAATACAGAGCTCATCTGAAACAACCAGCTGTAGCCCGCTAAGAGAATCGTGACCTATTTTATCTTTATCGAGACACATTTGCATATACTATTAACATCCTACTCCAGAGTGATATAGCTTATCTAAATGTAGCAGCATGCATGTTTTGTGTGCATTGTTTTTGTCTTGTATGTTAACAAAAAAGTTAATATGTTAACTATATTCTGTATGTTTTGGGGTAAAACAGTTATTCAGTTATTAAAACAAATTCAGTTCACAGCTTGAGTCTGTTTTAGCATTTTAATTTAGTGTATTTTAATCTTCTACTACTACTACTACTACTACTAATGATAATAATAATTTAAAGGTAGATTTTGGACTTAAATTTTGAGGTCTGATGCCATCTAGTAAAAATAACGCTAAAAATGTTTATGTGGTTATTCTCCCTGGATTTATTCACTTATGTCCCTTTATTAATATTGGTTTTGTAATTTGCATTAGGGTTCAGAGGCATCCATTTGAGAGAATAGCCACTCCCTTCCAAGTGTACAGCTGGACTGCACCACAGATTGATCACGCCATGGACTGTGTAAGAGCGGAGGATGCCTACACCTCCCGACTGGGTTATGAGGAGCACATACCTGGCCAAGTATGTTCAAAAATCATAGTTTTTTGTGCGTGCGTGCGTGATGATCTGCATTAGGAATTAATATGTATATTTTACATGCACTTTAAAAACTTGATCTATGATCTTGATTATCCATAAATGCATATCTACAATATGCAGTCTCACATTTTAAAATGTATGATAAAAAGTCAATGCAAGATGTCGCATCCTGTGATGCTGATGCAGTCAAGAAATTAAATATGCAAGATGATAATGTTGCAAAAATCTTATAATCACTTTTCTCTTATAACTAAAATTAATGGATGATTCCATTTTTGTCTTTGATTCTCTCTTAAATGGATAGTTAACCCAGAAATAAAATTTGTCATAAATTACTCCCCATCCACTTGTTTCAAGCCTGAGGTTTGTTTCCGTTTGAAAAATGTTGTCAACGGGTAGCAGGTAGGCTTTTCATAATATCTTTTTGCCCCTATTATAGATGTCAAGGGCTACTGGTTTACATCATTCTTTAATAAACTCTCTTCATTTGTGTGGATTAGTTATTAGTTATTGCTTTATGAATGAAGTTTCTTTGTTCTCCATGATAGACTAGAGATTGGAACGAGGAGCTCCAGACAACCAGAGAACTTTCTCGAAAGAACCTTCCAGAGCGCCTGCTTAGAGAGCGAGCCATATTCAAGGTGAACACACAAACAACACAAAGCTTCAGTATTTTGTCTCACAAACTTCTTTGAGCTCAAACATACTTCTGTTCCTCAGGTTCATAGTGACTTTGCTGCTGCGGCGACCCGTGGTGCAATGGCGGTAATTGATGGCAACGTCATGGCCATCAACCCTGGTGAGGAAACACGCATGCAGATGTTCATCTGGAACAACATCTTCTTCAGCTTGGGTTTTGACGTGCGTGACCACTACAGGGAGCTCGGCGGGGACTCTGCTGCCCATGCCGCCCCTACCAATGACCTGAATGGTGTGCGAGCGTACAGCGCTGTGGACGTGGAAGGGCTCTACACTTTGGGAACAGTGGTGGTTGACTACAGAGGATACCGTGTAACTGCACAGTCCATCATTCCTGGCATCTTGGAGCGAGAGCAGGAGCAGAGCGTCATCTATGGCTCTATTGATTTCGGCAAGACCGTAGTGTCGCATCCCAAATATCTGGAGCTGCTTGAGAAGACCAGTCGCCCGCTGAAGGTGCAGCGCCATGCAGTGCTCAATGAGAAGGACAGCGCTGTTGAGCTTTGCTCCTCGGTGGAGTGTAAGGGTATCATTGGCAATGATGGCCGACATTATATCTTGGACCTTTTGCGCACTTTCCCTCCAGACCTGAATTTCCTACCAGTGGAGGGAGAAGAAATCGCCTCCGAGAGCCAGAAGCAGGGCTTCCCCCGACAGCATCGCCATCGTCTGGCTTGCCTACGCCAGGAGCTCATTGAGGCCTTTGTTGAGCACAGGTACAAAACACAACATGCTGGATTTATTTAAATCGGAGTTAAGCTCGAATTTGATGTCTACTAAACATGTGATGTATACATTTATTGATAACACTTTATATTAATGTTGACTAATACAATCTTATTGTAAAGTGTTACCAATAAATGTATAAATCCATGTTTACTAATAATTTCATTGTTTATAAGATTATACACAGTTAAACTAAATGTAAAAAAAAAAGTTACTAACTATGTTCTTGTGTGTGTGTTAGATATCTACTCTTCATGAAAATGGCAGCACTTCAACTAATGCAGCAGAAAGCAAACAAAGACAAGACTGCAGCTCTGCAGGACTCAAACGCTGCAGGTGCTGAGTCTGAAAACAAACCTCTGGCTCTAGAATCATGTGATGGCACACCAGACTCTCCGACTTCATCTGAATCCACGCTGACCCCTGAAGACTCAGAGGCCACCACCGTCTCTGAGAACTCCTCTTCTGAAAACCAGGAAACCTTGACCGAGGTTCCTATAGCAAGCACCAATGGTACCCATGAGCCTTCAGCTGCAGAGCGGCAGAATGGAGGCTGTGACGGGCCTCTGGAGGGTAAGGAAGCTGATGAAAATATTCCCGGACTTGCCCAAGCTAAAGAGCTGGCCGAGTCCTTAGCAGCAGAAGATGGATCTGGTATCGGTACGTCCTGAGAGAGAACAAAAAAGAGCCTGAGAGGAAACAAGAGCAAGAGCCGACAGAGACATGCACACTTATTTTGTTGTTTTTCTAATTATTATTATTTTTTAAATTTCGCTCCACATGAGTTGTGTCCTTGACTCTTTAGATAGTCCCTCCATGATTTAGCAATTATGGGATCACGAAATTTAGAGAAGCTTTAAATTTGAAAAAATTGCAACTGATTTTGAGCAAACTTATAAGCTTTGACGTTATTGCAAGTATCATTTAGCCATTTTAAGTATTCATGCACCTAATCGATCACTGAACACATTGATATCATGATGTGGTGTTGTATAGTAATACCAAGGAAAAACAAAAAGAACAAAATTAACAAAAAATAGAAAACTACTCAAATTAGCCACAAATGACTCATTCCAGAATTGCGGGTGCACTGCAAGCGTTTTCCAGTATTTAAAAAAAACAAACTGGAATGATATATGACAAATGTATAAATTAAAGGCAACTTGATTCATTATTAATGTAAAATAATGGAAAACGCTTAAATGTTAAAGGGAACGTTTGATTCTGTTACTTATTGTAGTTTAACTTCTAAACCTCTATCAGTTGACAGTAACAGAGTTGATTTTTTTTTTTTCCCCACCATTTTGTGCTTTAGCTCAAGATGCTAACCTCAAACCAGATACCACATGGCATGTCTGAAACAGAATTTTGTATTATAGTTTATTATAAAAGTGAACTAGGGAGTCTACTACTACCCTAAACATTTTGTACAAAATGAATGGGAGAAGAATAATGACATCCCTCAGTGCCTTCAAGAGTTTCCCGCCAGAGGAAGTGAAGTCATCTGGAGCAAATCACATGCTTTTTCTAGAAGTGCTAGAAGTTTTTATAACCAATGTAATAATTGAAAAGAACTTGGGGACAGAGACTATTTTTTTTTTATATAATTGAAATTACAAATAATTCAGAAAATAGGCATGTTCATTTAACTTAGAGTAAATGCACAAAGAAGAAAACTGCCCTTATTGTTATTATTAATTCATCATAATCAAAAAGTGTGAAATGCATTATTCTGGAGGCAGAGATGGTCAAAAATAGTTATAATGGAAGGCTTTGTTACAATTTTCAAGACAAAATGTCCCTAAATGCACATTCAAACATTATTTTTAGACATAATTTTGATTATAATGTGTGATGATCTTCAAAACTCTTTAAAGTTTTTATTTTTTTTGGTAAAATAATTGATTTATCTAGGAGATGCTAAATGTATACAAATGTAAATTTCATAAAATCACAATAAAGTAGCAGACTACTTGTATAAAATGTATGTTAATATCATGTACTCTAATTATAGATGATCTAGTAAAATGACATTTTATGTTCTTAGTTTTATTTATTGTAATTTTACAATTGAGGTAGACAAAATGCAGTTAGGTCTACAATGCTGATTGTTTTAGCAAACGAATACATCATATTTAAAAATAGACTGTATTTTCTTATGATTCTTATGCTAAAGTTTAGTTTATTTTAGTAATTTAGGGTTTTCTGTGTATCAGATATGCTTTACAGTGTTAAAAGGTAAAAACAGTGTTTTCTTCATATAAAACACAGAGCCCAATGGTTCTTCAGGTCAAAAAAATAAGTAAATATTTCACAAGATTGTTGTCTGGATTTCCACAGCAAAACACATGAAATGTATCAAATATTGGCACATATTTTGACAAAAATAAAAGCATAATGAGTCATTTAAGGCTGCAAAAATCTGAAAAATGTCTTGCAAAATACTGGAGGGACTGATCAGCCATTCTGCTGTTGTGTTTTTGATTTGCTGTGTGTGTGTTTGGTCAGTGCATCTCTCTGTTCTGTTGCTGCTGTTCTCTCTGAGGCTCATTGAAGTGGGTCTCCTGGATTGGTTTTGTGATAATCGGGCTCCACCGTGTCGAGACTTCACTTCATCCCCCCACCCCCCAACCAGACTACACATTCCCTGCTAATCTTTCTCTGTGGTGTGATTAGAAAACCTTTTCTATATAAAAAAAACTATTAATTTGTTGTGTGTAGGATTAACTTGTGGTGATGGTGATCCTGTAATCCTGTTGTAAATTATGCTAAAACTGAACTCAGGGGCTTTCAAATGTTTTGATGTGAAGAGTATTAAAATTATAAAGGTAAACGTGGACAGACCCTCTTATTTAAATAGATCCTATGAACAGTTATTAGTTAAAATTAGTACAATTTTAGTGAGTTTATTCTTTATTTTTACTGAGAGGATTTTTTTAAATTAAACAAATAAAAACATAATCAAAAAGTAAATATTATTCAGGCAATAATTTTTTTTTCCAAAACAAAAATTCTTTCTTTATTAAGAATCTTAAATTATTTTAAGCACATATATATATATATATATAGACGAAATTAAATGTTTATTTTCTATAAATAAAATAATTATTTTAATATATATTTTTTAATATTTACATTTTACATTCATCTGTGAGTTTGAAAACCCCTAATTTAACCAAACAACCTTTTTTTATTGTTATTTATTTATGTAAAAAAAAAAATTGTGGTGGTGGTTGAGTAATATTTGTATATGAACGTAAAATCAATTTGGCTCCTATTTTTCACAGACCCCAAAAGTCGTGAGGTGGTGCTTAATGCCTGTAAAGCTGTGGGCTCCATTAGCAATACCTCCTTTGACATTCGCTTCAACCCAGACATCTTCTCTCCAGGTATGATGAATATTAAATTGTGATTTTTTTTATCTTTTTGACAGTACATACAGAGTTGGTCACGTGACCTGATCCATCTTTTACAGGAGTGCGTTTCCCAGAGGACAGCAATGAAGACATCCAGAAACAGAAGCAGCTTCTCAAAGACGCTGCCGCTTTCCTGGTGTCCTGCCAGATCCCTTCTCTCGTCAGTTTCAGCTTTATTAATGCTATCATTTTATTGATCATCAGGATCAGCACATAATTTGTGTGTTAGTAAAAAATAATAATGTTATTACATGTGTAATTATTTTATTATAGAATTATGCATTTTAGACACTGCAGGTGAATTGGGTGAAAACAAAATGATTATTTTATAGTAATTGCCATACTTTCCCATTTAATGACATTAATAATTGAAAGCAAGCATTGATAATACAACTTTTCTAAAGTGTTGTCTATATATGCAAATAAGGCAATATTTTACTAGATATGGTTTGTTTCATACATTTCTAGCACAAAAACCTGAAAGTTGGGTTCACATTGTTTGATTGTTTTTTTTCTTTATTTCTATTATTAGATTACATATTAGAGCCAAGGGTTTTTTACATGGGTTTTTTTAACCATCTCTTTTGATCGCGCCATAATTAAAGAGTACAAAAAACAGCCAGAAATTGAGTTATCTGCTTGATTTATATACAATAATTTATTCAACAAATTGTGTATTAATAAATCTCTCTAATAAAAACCTTCAAAATACAGATATGAATAAAACAACTTCAGTGTATGCAAGTGCTGCTGAAGTAGAGATTTAAGGTTAAGTGCAAGACTTTCAAAATGTGTATTATAGTTGAAATCTACAGACAAAAGGAATGCAAGTGTATTTTAGATGACGGGAAAAAAAATTGGCAGGTGCATTAAAAGACAAGACCTCAGATGTTTGATCGGGTACATGTCAGGAGAATTTGGAGGCCAAGATATTAATATAAATTCAACGGCATGTTCCTTGAACTACTACTTGAAATTTTTGTTTCTTTAAAGTGCTAATGTTTGACCTAAAGTGCTGATGCTAACAAGTCTTGATTCTGGCCTTTATGCAGGTGAAAGACTGTTTAGATCACAGCTCTCTGCCCATGGATGGAGCGACAATGGCAGAAGCCCTTCATCAGCGTGGCATTAATGTGCGTTATCTTGGTACTGTGCTTGAGTTTATGGATAACATGCCAGCGAAAGCACAACTGGAACACATCTACGTAAGGATCGTATATTATCTTTTTAATTTGTAACGTTTTATTTTTAATAAGACACTATAAATTGTATTCGCTATTTGTTTTGTATATGCAGAGAATAGGAATCAGTGAACTGATCACCAGATGTGCAAAGCATATCTTCAAAACATATCTTCAGGTGAGTTATTACTGTGGTGCAATGACAGAAATACAATCGTACATATGCACTACAGATCAAAATATTTGTAGTGCAGCAATATTTAATCTGTCATTACATATTCCTCTGTCATGTTTTATTTTAGGTTGCTTTTGATCTATTTTAGTAGCGCACTTGCCTTTTTGTTAATCCATGTGTTTTTTTGCAGGGTGTGGATCTCTCTGCTTTATCCGCTGCGGTGAGCCACTTCCTCAACTGCCTCTTGAGCTCTTTCCCAGATGCAGTGGCTCACCTTCCTGCGGATGAGCTGGTGTCCCGCAAAAAGAGCCGCAAGAGACGCAACAGAGTCCCCGGTGGAGGAGACAACACAGCCTGGGCCAGCCTGACACCCAGCGAACTGTGGAAGAACATTACCTCTGAGGCACACGGCTACTATAACTTCAGTCTTCAATGGTGAGAGTTAGTAATAGACTTGCACACAGACTTTTATTAACCAGGAATATAGGACTTTAAACAATAAATCAAAATTTGAGTCAGTAATTAAATAATCCTTTCATAAAGACGGGTACATCAAAATGAATCCGCCAATTTGAACAAATTGAGTAGTAATACACTGAAAAATAAATGTTTTTAATTATATGCATACAGACTTTTAATTTTCAGTAAGCCAGTTCAGTTGCTTCCGGTGAACTGTTATGCCAATAAATAAAAAAATCACTACGTTTAAGATCTGGTTTCTTTAAAAATTGATGATCTTCAATGCCTGATTGATAAACCACATAAAGTGGGTCTTAGACCCACCATTGGTCCATTGCATAATTGCCATGGACCAATGGTAGCCCAAAGGTGTTTAGGAGTCAAAAACGAATTCCCCCAAAAAGGTCGCTTTGTTGAGCCGTTTTGAACTGCCAGATTTAGTTCGAAGTGATTTAAGTTTATTCAATTTCTTTTGAGGGATATTGGGGCCTTAATCCAGATTCACTCCGCAATAAAATCTCCACTGTCACTCTAGAATTAGATCTTTCCAGATGGAGCTATTCAGAGTGAATCTTCCAGTATTTTCCCCCATTGCCGTAGATATTTCTGTTGCACTTTACTTTTATAGTAATGAAAACTGCCTTGTTATTACTCAAGAAAGTGCTACATTGGCTAAGATTAGGTTAAACGTAGGGTTATGGATGGTTATTATCAAATATATATTGGGAATATGGCAAGTACATAGTATTGTACCACCCCAAGACTTTAACTGTGCTTTTTGCAGTGAAAGCGTGGACCAGGCCGTGGAGAAATACGGTTTGCAAAAGATCACCCTGCTGAGGGAGATCTCAATCAAGACTGGCATTCAGGTAGTTTTGATCCATTTCGCTTAGTGTCTCTGAGGTGCTCTGTCAGGTGTCCTGTAGTGACAAGCCTCTCCTTTGTGCCTCCCCTGCAGATCTTGATAAAGGAGTACAACTTCGACAGCCGCCACAAGCCGGCCTTCACTGAGGAGGACATCCTGAACATTTTCCCTGTTGTGAAGCACGTCAACCCCAAAGCCTCAGATGCCTTCCATTTCTTCCAGAGCGGACAGGCCAAGGTTCAGCAAGGTAATAAAAACAAATGATCATCAGTGCTTGACACTTGCAACAGTTTTGCAGAGCTGATTGATGCGTCCTTGGTGCGCAGGCTTTCTAAAAGAAGGCTGTGAGCTCATCAACGAGGCCTTGAACCTCTTCAACAATGTGTATGGAGCCATGCATGTGGAGATCTGTGCCTGCCTGCGTCTTCTGGCTCGACTTAACTACATCATGGGCGATCACCCTGAGGTATGCACCAAAAACAGATGCCAGAACAATGTTTGCATAGAGGTGACTGAATTTGTTTATAATGATTGTAAAAACCTTGAGTTTTGTAGATGAATGTGCACTACTGTTTAAATCAGTTCAGGCCTTTTTCATTTTCTTGCATTTTATAATAATAGATTTTTCTTAAGCAAATAAATAAAAATATAATGAAGTCTGAAGTGTCATGTGACACTAAAGACTGGAGTAGACTTCAGCTTTGCCATCAGGAGTAAATGGCATTTTAAAACATAGTAAAATGGAAAAAAGGGGTTTTAAATCAATAACTTACAATAGTGCTGTTAAATGGTTAATCGTGTCTAATCACATACAGAAACATTTGCGTTTACATACTAATTTTGTGTCTGCATATTTATGATATATATATTAATACGCACATTCATGTGTGTATGTGTATGTATATATATATATATATATATATATATATATATATATATATATTTATATTTATTTATTTATTTTTTTTACATCAAATTTTGTTATAAAAGTATATAAATGTATGTGTGCGTTTATGAATGCATAATATACACGGCACATTTGTTATGTAAATACAAACTTGTTTTGTATACAAGTCACGATTAATCATTAAACAGCACTATTTTACAATGTTTCAGTTCTGAATGCTCAGTACTTACTGTGGCTTTGATTTAAATAAACACAGCCTTAGTGAGCATTAAAGACTTTCAAAATATAATCATCACCACATGTTTTAATGATAATGTAAGTTGATCTATGTATTAATAGCTTTAAATAACTAGCATTTAATTCATTGAATAAGTATTAATTAGTAATAATTAATTGGTAACACTTTACAATAAGGTTGTATTAGTTAATGTTAGTTAATGCATTTACTAACATGAACAAACTATGAACAAAACATTTACTACAGTATTTGTTCATGTTAGATTTGTTCATGTTAACGGTAGATAATGAAAATAGTCATTCATTGTTAGTTCATGGTAATTCATGGTGCATTAACAAATGTTAACAAGCATGAACTTGGATGTTAATAATGCATTAGTAAATGTTGAATTATGATTAATAAATGCTCTACAAGTATTGTTCATAGATAGTTCGTGTTATGAAATGCTTTAACTAATTAACCTTATTGTAAAGTGTGACCAATTCATTAGTAAAATGTACTTATGATTAGGGCCATACCGAATCTGCAGTCTATTTCTTGTGTAAATGTGTACATTTATATTTAGTCCATTTGTAAATATATTTCAGTAATATTATTGACTTAATATGAAAATATTCATATGATTTATTTACTATACAGTTTGTAAAATAATATTTTCTGTCTTTTAGTAGATGTATTATATGAGAGACTTGCTTTATTTACCAATTAAGTGGATCTAATTGGATTTGCGTTGTAAACATTAAATAAAAGTTTAAAACATAGTCTTTATTTCATATATTAAGTTTTTAGTTACGATACTTCCAAAATCGTTCTGCAAAAATCCACAGATTTTTTTTTCCAAAATTCTGCCCAGAAATGTCTGCAGATTCTGTCTGGCCCTGCTTATGATCAAATGGATATAAAGGAAAATCAGCTAATGGTTACCCAACATGCTCCCCCTGCCACTTGCCTCAATGCTTAATAAATTATCGAAACACTGACAATTTGAATTTATTACTCTTAGAATTTATTTATTTATTTATTTTTTTTTAGCATGTAGTGATACTGGGTTTTTTCCTACTCTTTTCAAGGCTCTGAGCAACCAGCAGAAGGCTGTCCTGATGAGTGAGAGAGTGCTGGGTATTGAACATCCCAACACTATTCAAGAATATGTAAGTGTCTACATACATTTTAACACAACTCTTCTAAAGCTTAAGAATGCTGTTTCCTTTCTGATGAAACAAATGATGACGCTTGCAAAAACAAATCAATTGACTATTGTTGATGGCACAGCTCCTCTTCCACATGTTTTTTTGCATGATTAGTGTATTAGAAAAATATACACCTGCACATACATCACTGATCAGAACTACCTAAAATACAATCTTGGTTAAAATAATATTAGTGTTCTAAGAAATTGTTTGAATGGTTAGGGTGGGGTTTATAATCTGTACTGTAAACTGCCACCAGAGGGTGGTCAATATTTTTTTTCTTCACTTTTCAGAACATGTGAAGCAACTCTTCTCTACATTTAATACAACTAATATAGTCCACTTGAAACATTGAGTTAATAGGAGTGAGCAAATTTGGCCATTAAACATCGTTTAAAGTCCCCATAAAATCAAAAATCTTGTATGAAAAAAACAATGTATCAATATTTTAGCCTTAAAGGGATAGTTCACCCTGTCATCATTTACTTCCACTTGTAAATTTTCATGATTTGTCTTTCTACTGTTGAACACAATACAAGATATTTCAAAGGTTGATTTATTTATTTATTTTTAAACTTTCAGCAAGAAGAATTAACGTTATTTTGATATGACTTCATGGGGTGGGATGAGCTCAATGTTATTGAGCATACAAAATAAGTTGTACACTTGATATTGCAGTGCATTTATAGGATTGAGTGTGTGCATTCTGTAGCATAGACACCTCTACAGATAGAGTATAGAGTCTTGGCAGAAGATTAGCTCTGAACTCAAAATGTATCATTCTGACACTTTGGTCTAACATTTTGGTCTCACTTAAAAAGAGTTGTCATAAACTGTTTTATTTAGTTACTGTTTTCGGAAATGTGGAAAAAATGGCGAACTAACAAAAATCATTTGTTAGCAAAACTAAGACTGGTTCTTCAAACTATAAATGTGGATAATAATTTCACCTGAAAGCTGTGCCTGTTATGTCTAAATGTTGTTTGTTTTCCACAGATGCACTTAGCACTGTACTGCTTTGCTAATGGTCAGCTGTCCACTGCCCTGAAGCTGCTGTATCGCGCTCGCTACCTCATGCTTGTGGTCTGCGGAGAGGACCATCCTGAAATGGCTCTGCTCGATGTAAGCAGATTTCAACCTGTGCCCATCCTTTGATTTTTTTTTTTTTTAATTTTTTTTTACATTTCTTTTTTTAAGTAAACCAAAGTTAACAAGAGCAGGCTGAATTCTTGTAGCCACTTAAGTTGAGGCTTGTGGAGCAACGTCATCCTCTTACTGTCATCCTTCTCTCTGATGTAGAGCAATATTGGTCTGGTGCTTCATGGTGTGATGGAATATGACCTGTCTCTGCGTTTCCTGGAGAACGCGCTGGCCATCAACACAAAATACCACGGGCCGCGATCCCTAAAAGTAGCCCTCAGGTACATACATGTGACTGTACTAAAGTTCAGATCACTGATGTCATGTGTGGTCGAAATGTTTATTAATGTTTATGATGTCTGTTGTCCTGCAGTCATCACCTGGTGGCCAGAGTTTATGAGAGCAAGGCTGAGTTTCGCTCTGCACTTCAGCATGAGAAGGAGGGATATACCATATACAAGAACCAGGTACTTCTATTTTCATATGTGTATCAGATGCGTTAAGGTTTGGTCACTGTAGAGGAACTCTGGGGATTTTTTTTTTTTTTTTTTCCCTTGCCAGTCACAATTTTTTTTTACTTAGTTGGTGTTTAAATATTCACATATAGATATTTAAAGGAGCAGTCCACTTTTAGTGGAAATAGGCTCATTTTATAGCTCGACTTTATAGTTAAATAGTCAAATTTTACCATTTTTTGAATCCATTCAGCCGACTTCCAAGTCTGTTGGGAGCACTTGTAGCATAGCTTAGCAAAAAAAATCATTAAATCGGATTAGACCATTGGCATCATCTAATTTTTTTTTTCTCGAGATTTATGCTAAGCTAAGCTAAATGTGTTTCCACCAGACCTGGAGAAGGATTATTAAAGTTGTATTAAAATATAAAAATCAGAAAAGCAAAACAAATTGCTGAAATAAGCATAATTTTGTTTTAATAGTTTTTTTTTTTTTTTTTTTTTTTTTTTTTTTACAAAACAAAAATACATTCATTTCACTTGCATAAGCTTTTTCAGATTAAAAAAAGTGATCAGTTTATCAAGCTTTGCCAGTTTAGTCCTGAAAGTTTGAGATATGGGTATTTTTAACACCAAAAGATACACCCGGGTTTAAAACCAACTGACAAAATGTGCTCTTTTCAAAACAGTATAAATATTACTCTTAAAATTTGCAAAAACCTTTATCTCAGACAAAAAAAATAGTTTCTTGCTTCAATGGCGTGTTAATCGATAAACATATATAATTATCAACAAAATTCTCTTCTGAGCATAAGATATGGGGAAAAAGTCTAGATATATTTTACAAAAACCTAAACAATTTACAATGTTTAATTATATTAAGTTCTGATTATTAAGTCAAGTTAGATATGTGGATTAAGCTAGATTATTGCTTTATTGGTTGCATTATTTTACATCAGTGATGCTTATTGATTCTTATTGAACTGAATCTATAGATCACATTTGATAGTGTGTTTCATTCATTCTTCTATTTTCCTCATTTCTGTGCTGCTGATTTTTATATGATACAATGATCTCAAAAAAGTTACGTTTAAAACTGAGTAGCACTTTGTTGTATTGTACAATCATTTGCAAATGGAACAAACACAATTGGGACTTTAATAACGTTGTTGTAATACACTGATGTATACCACAATATTACATCAAATGTTTTTTCTGAAATAAGCCGACACCGTGCACTTGTGTTTTAGGTTGGCGAAGCTCATGAGAAGACGAAGGAGAGCTCCGAGTACTTGAAGTACCTCACGCAGCAGGCCGTGGCTTTACAGAGAACCATGAACGAAATCTACAAAAACGGCTCCAATGCTAGCATAATGCCTCTCAAGGTCAGTTATACACCTCCACCATCCTGAGCCTCATATAGATGAAAATTGTTACAAATTGTTGTTCTTTGCAGTTTACGGCACCAAGCATGGCTAGTGTTCTGGAGCAGCTTAATATTATCAATGGCATCATCTTTATTCCTCTCAGGTGAGTAACTGAAATTGTTTTTGCCTAGATTTATATTATTGTTATTATTATTAATTAATTTAAAAATAATTTCAGTGCTTTGACAGTACAGATATCTAACTAATTATTTTGCTACTATTTTGCTCCAAGATACTAATATACAATTTATTTAGCAAGTTAATTTATCACATTATTGTTCAACAGTGGTTTATTCTGTATACACCATCAAAATAAAATATTAAGTATTCAAATAATAAAACTACCTTTGCAATTTTTTATTTATTTATTTTTTTATAGGAAATACTGCAAAGTATTTCCTTGCTGTGATAAACATCATGTGGGAAAACATTTAAGAAGAGTTAATTTTACAGGAGTGCTAATAATTTTATGTGTGTGTGCTTATCTATCTACCTATCTACATACTGAATTGTTTTTGTGAATTGTGGGGACGTTATAGAGGTTTCCATTGTTTTTATACTGTACGAACTGTATATTTTTTCTCCCCTACTCCTAAACCCAACCCTCATAGGAAACTGTGTTAAATAATAATAATAATAATAAAAAATAATAATAATTTTGTGTGATTTGTATAAGACTTATGAGAAATTGAGACATTAGCAATGTCTTCAAAATTCACCACCACCTTGTAATACTTGTCATACTCATGTCGTTACACACATTTGTGTCCTGATATGCCAAAAGAAACATGTACACACACAAACTATTATGTTATAAATTATTGATAAAAATGGAACTGTTGGTCAGTGGTATCAAAATAATATTGGATTTAAATTACCTATAATCTGAATTTATAATAATTATAAAAACTAACTTATTAAATGAACATTAAAACCAAAGTTTACGAAATAAATGTATGTAAGTAAATGCACAACACTATAAATAGGTACTGAGCCAAACAGCTGTGATGAATACTGTCAGATGAAGAGCCGGTGTGTTCAAAGTTACATGCTTTGTGTTAGCCTTTTTAATTGAATAAATTGGTAATTTATTTGAGCTTTGGTGTTGCCACCTTTTTGAATGCAAGTAAATGTTGTAAATGATTTTAAAAACAAGAATGTAATTCAGTCCATTTTGAGAATTGTTTTTCCATTTTCTCCACACAGTCAAAAGGACCTGGAGAACCTGAAGGCTGAGGTACAGAGACGGCAGCTGATGCAGGATTCTGGGAAAATCCAGGAACAGCAGGGCAGTCAGTTAGAGCTGGATGACAAGCTGCCTGTGGATGATTAACAAACCCCAAACCAACAAACCCTCTCCAGATGAGGAGGACACCATACAGCAGCCATCTGTTTCAACCTGTGGACCCAGCCACTGAGCTGTCTAATCTAACCAATTCAATTCGAGCATAACAAGGAGAGGGGGGAGGACCAGCAGCAGCCCACTAAATAAAAGTGTACAGGGAGTAGTTTGTAGCTGTAAAGAAAAATGAAAGCAGAAGTTTTTTTTGTTAGTTTTTTTTTTCCACGCGTGCAATCCACCAACAAACATCTACCAGAGGAAGAAGCAAGAAAAAACAAACAAACAACCTTCCTCAGAGTTTGCACCGATGAGGATGGAGGCGACCAAGGATGACCATGACATTTTATACCAGAGCCTTATCCATCCATCAATCATCTCCATCTCTAACCTTCTTATCTGAGCCTAGGATAAACCCCAATCCGTCCCAAACCGGCCCATGAGTGTAGAGAGATCCGAAAAAACACACATCTCCTTATCTGAAAACTCAGGTGATTTCTACACTGCTCACCAGATGAGAGACATTCACAGTTCAGTTCAGCAACAGAGAGAAGAGAGATAGACTTGTATGAATCGTGGGCTTAAGAATGTACTTTTCTTTTTCTTTTTTTTTTTGAAAAGGTCTAGTCTAAAAAGCGAATGCTAGCATCGTTGTTTCTGCGATCTGCCTTTAGACGAAACCGGATCATTGGGACTTTACAGATGAGTGTTCTCAAACCAATCATTTTAGATCGGTGGCGTCTGTAAAAACAAAGAATCCTTTTTGTAAAAGTCCACTAAAAGCCATTAGTACTTTTATGCGAACGTTGATTTGAGCCATGTATGTTTTATAGAAATGCATCGGGGGTTAGACAGATACTTGATTCATTTTGATCGGAATACTGATTCGAAATGTCCAGCTTGAATTAGTGACTGTTGTGTTGAATCTTTTTTTCCACTTTAAAAGTGTGTGTGCGTGTGTTTCTGTATGTATGTATGTATGTATGTATGTCTGTCTCATGCTAGCGCAGAAACGGATTCAGAGGATTCCTCCAAAGCTGCTGCAAAAGAGTTATATTGTGATGATATTTTTATACAACATCATTAATGGACTCAATGGTGAAAAATGTGCTACAGATATCATGGTTCTCGAGATCGAAATCTGTATACAAGTAATTTAGCACAACATTCAGGAACTTGAGATTCCTCCCTAGCAGTATTTATTGCACTTTTCCAGTGCGTGGTTTCATATTGAACCGCAAAGGCTCAATAGGCTGCTTCGATGTAACATACCAAAAAAAAGAGAAATGCTGATCAAGGGTGTGTTTGCTTGTATACATGCTTTATGTGTGTGTCCTGCAAATGTCAAAATGTTGCTGTGCTCAAACTGTGTATGAAGCAATATGCTGGAACTAAGTGCACCTTGGATTATGCACATGGATGCAAGAAAACTGCTAGCCTGGTTGTATTTCCCTATAAACGACAAAGTAAACTTGTTTAAAAACTATATATGGTGGGTAATTGATATTTATGAGCAAGAATATATAATTGTGTGTGAGATTTGTGCCTATTTAAGCTTATATAAGGTTCGACAACTGTATTTCTTTCCATATCTGCTTAATCTTTTCTTTTGGAGTCAGAAATCTTTGGAGGTTGGACAGAAGAATTGAATGTCTACTTCAGTACCCTTAGGTGCCACATGGGTGTGCTGTAGTCAGTATATTAACACTGTAATGGACATAACTTGATTTTAATCTATTGAATTGGAATTGATTTCAAAACAAGTGCTAGAATTGAAACTTGGGTTCAGTAGATTTGCTACTAATCGATTATTAGAAATCTGCCTCATATGACGGTGGTGGGTTGAAGCTCTGAGTTGGTAACATATCCATCACAAGTTCAGTGTCAAACAAGCGTGACCTTTGAACTGAAAGGTTAATGAGAAGATTAGCGTGTCCTTGCACCAGGCACTTAGCCTCAGGTTGTTTTTTTTCCTGAGCTGTGGTGTGTAAAAATAACAAGTAGCCAATCTCTGCAGTCAACAATGTTAAATATGACCTAAGTCGAATATATTCAAGCTTCCATAGTTACACCTTTCATAGTGAACAAACCAGTGGATTCAAGCAGTGTTTCCAATTTAACCACAAAGGTCATTTTCATAATAATACAATTCACCAAATTGTGATGTGTTCCTGTTATGTAGCAAAGCAGCAAGATTTTAATCAATAACTGCTTGCATGATAAACCAATTCGATGTAGTGTAGATGTTTAGGACTTCTTTTTTTTTTTTTTTAAGAAAGGTTGGGGTTTATTGACAATGCAGATACGAAATAGCAGTTTTTAAAATTCATCTTTGCTTTTAGAGTTTAAATCTTTAATCTAAAACGTCTCGAATGTCTTCCTGGTTATAATTAGCATTTTTCATAATATACTTCAAGTCACCGTTTAATCACAAAGGTTAATGTTTCTGTGTGACAGCCTGCATATAATACACAGGAGATTAATTTTAAATTGGCTTGTTTAAATGTTATTTTAGTAAATCATTTGCTGTGAAACAGTAATTCTTTTAAATATATATATTACAGTTAAACGCCACCATCCTTAGTCTCCAACACATTTGGTTAAATTTGCTCTAAAAAACATGCACGGACCCATTATAAACTAGAATGTCATAAAAAAAATATGATTTAATTTGATTTAGAGCATTTGGTGTCTAAAAAGGTCCACTTGTATTTTTGTTCTTCATTTACAAAAACAGTATCTGGATTTCCTTTCTCTTTTTTTGTTGCTGTTTTGATTTCCATTGCTTTTGACATGAAATATGTGTCATGCCCTTTGCATGTCTGTTTTGGTTTCTTTAATGAGTGGAATTCAATTTAAATGTCAATTCTTTTAAATAACAATCTAATTATTTTTTTGGTTGCGTATCTTTTTGTATTACAATGAATAAAGAAACTAGAAAACAACATGCGATTATATCATTATATTCATCCACATTGTCTCTAAACATAAAACATTGTCTTTGTTTTCAATATTATCTACATTGCTTAAAGGAACTAAAGACTCTATTTACACTACACAAACTATTGAAGGCTGTTACAGTTAAAGACACGTAAATATTTAGCTTTAGCTGATTGAAAGTTACATTTGAAGCATGAATCATCGTAATATAGCTGGTTTATGCACCTGACATATGACACAGGTGCTGTTTTGACGCCAGCTGGGACTCGTACTCACAAATAAAATCACGGATGTGGGTCATATGAGAAATAATGTTTCACGCTCCATTTCTGTAGTTATCTGCGATACTGCGTGAATATTTATTCAAGTAACGCCCACAGTATTTGAAAGGAGGGTGTGAGATTGAAGGGCGTGCGCGCTCCCGCCTGCTGAAGTCAGCCGATGCGCGCCCCCGTGCCGAGTAGAGGCGAATGCGGCGCTGCAAAGAGGCAGACCCCGAGACTTCAGCCCCCCTTTTCAACACGAAAATAACACTTATTTCGTCCCTTACCAGCGTCTTCTGAGGATTAACATTCAACACCGACTGTGTAGGGTAAGAACGGGCCATTTATGTCTCTATTCGCAGTTAGGTTTCGCCGGCTGAAGAGCTGTTGTAGCTGTATTTTTGCGCCTCCTTTTCTTGGTGTCTCAAAATGGCGGACGCGGCCGTTGGAGAAATACTTCAGCTTCTGTTTTTTCTTTACTACTCCTCAATATAGCGACAGCTTCATGAGCGTATATTTCACATTACACTCCACATATAAAAATTCATTCAGCGTAGGTTTGAAGTTTTAGCGGCTTGTTAGAGACGTGGTCGGCGTATCAACACGTCGTTTCATCAATGTCATGTTAGCTAGCAACAGTTGGCTAACGCCCGTGTCAACACATACCTCTGTTTTAATACCTATGTTCGTTACATTTAAAGTTGACCTTGCCGTATTCTGTCGTGTGTGTGTGCATACAGAAAATTCTAATCGTCAACATCAACGTTTGCTGCGTACCGGTTGAAAATAGAGGAGGTGACGAGGGTTGTGTTTCAAAAGCTAGCGAACTTCCTATCTAGACAGCATGTTTGCGGTTAGATATGATGGATAACCATTAACCTTTTAACGTGTTTAGAATTCAAACGAGGTTCAAAATTGTCGCACACCTCGGTTGTCTCAAAACATGACGAGATACTTTTCCTGGAAATCATTTTTTTCCGTTTACCTCAAGGTTATGGAGTATAAACGGCGTGTTTGACAATTATTAAGCTCGTTTGTATGTAAAATGTGCCGTCATTAGAGAACATTTAGACTAGTCGGACTGGTACCTATGTTGAGCTGGTTACAAATGTAGGTCAGCTGATCCCCCCCTTCATGCAGACCCGATATTTCTATGTGCAGTGGAACACTGACGTGATCGGTCATGTTGTGCTGCGATTATCACTCCTGCAGTATTTTTTGGCCAAATTTCCACGTCAGTGCTTAAGGCAGCAATACATGTGCTAATTTAACTACTGCTAGCTCGCTGCATAACTAACACAATCTTGTATGCAAATGTAAACACCCTGAAGAGGCAAGTGTGTACATGTTGCTTATCAAGGTGTAAATGCTTTGAATAAATGTGGTACCGTGTGTGCTTTTGGAAGTACTGTAATCGTTATGGTTTATGATATTGTGCCAGGTTTGCTGTACACTCCCTTAAGTAGTTTGACAGGTGTTTTGGATGGTTGTTACTGATTGCTTGTTAGAGTTTGGATTAAGTTCACTGAACAGTGTCATGCGTGCATAATCGTTTTCTCACAAAGGCTGCATTTAATATTAAAATAAATCAAAATATTGCAATTCAATAGTTTTTCTGTAATTGAGTATTTTAGATCTATTTTAAAATTTACAAAGTTTATTTTGCACATTTCATGTTATTCCTTAAAATGATTAATTAATCCGTGCAAGTTAATCCACTGAAAGTTTGTTTTGGTGATCTTCAATCAAAGTTTCTTTTGCTTCTGCATTTTGAGTGGCGGTCCTTCTTTGTTGACGCAAGTTTGACTGCTTCAGCCACAGTATTCTTAAAGGTCCCATGAAATTAAAATAATATATTTTTTGATTGAGATATATATATATATGTGTGTATGTATGTATGTGTTGTTTTTTCATGTCACCTCATACTTTTTCTCATCAAGTTTCTCATCAAATCTTGACAAATCAAATGCTCTAGTCTAGTATCTGACATGCTAAATGCTAAATGTCTAGTATCTGACATGCTCCGCCCCCTTCAAAATGCTTCTCATTTGCTTTTCATTTGATACGCTTGATCTCAACTCTCTCTTTGGCTGAATAAAAAAAAATGCACATTTCAAAGCACTTCGCGGGACATTTGACACACCTATAATTGTTACTACAAGGGAATGATTTACAAAAAGAAAGCCCCACCCACTCAATATTCTGTTTCAGTTGGAAGTACATCAACGTACTTAAGTATAAGTTTCAGCAACTTCCGGGTCATGTGGACTTTAATATATTTTGTGACGTATTTTCAAGATTCTATTTGTATAACTTTCTTTAATATATTATTAAAGGAAGTTTAAATGTATAGCCCAGTAGCTTGTTTCAATCATTAAATAATTATCTGATAATTGTTATTTGATCTTCATTATTATCTGGATAATTCTGCATATTGTATTTGTTAAGGAAGGGAAATGTTTTAAATGGCATTCAAGATTTGAAAATGTTTCCGTTTTGTATTTACCGTATCAAGTTGAATACAGCAAAAAATACTTAAACTATTTTGATTAGACGGTGCAGCTTTTATGAATTTAAGGTTTTATAATTAAAATAGTTGTTCTCCGTATGTGTTGGCTTTTTTTTTTCCCTCATGCAGAAGAATCTATATTATTATCAACCAGTATATCGGCTGTTGGCCTCTAAATATAAATAGTTATCAGTATCAGCTGACATTTATTAAGAATTTCAGCTTTGGTGTGCACCAGTGTATTTGAAGTTGAACAAAAATGATATATTAACTTTTTATTAAAGAAATAGATGGTCCTTTTTAAATTGACTTATAACTTAAATATGCTGCAAACGCTGCCTGACTGACAGGCCTAATCGAAAAATCTGTTATTTCAGATGTAAATAGTTTTTGTAACATAAGTGTCATTTTCTCACTTTTTAAAATCAATTTTATGCTGCCTCAATGAATATAGGTGATTTTGTGCTTCCCTCCAAATGAAAAGTAAACTTAGGTTCACTTTGTGATCTCAAGTTATCACTCCGTGATCTCAAGTTAGTGACATTCAGCTCACGTCTGGTCATCTTTTTACTCTGTGCCATAGCTGCTACTTGACAATCCCTTAGTGGAAATGTACTGTGATCCACTAATAATGGCAATGCCATCAAGGGAAGGGGAGAAGTGATTACTAGTCCAGACTTAATTGGCCGGCTGTCTTTACCAGCTTGCACAATTTCACAAAGAGGGATGTTTCCTTTTGCCATCTGTCTTAAAATAAAGAAACTATTGAAATGACAGACTTACAGGACTGTTTTATGGGCTCAAGATGCATGGTAAATGCTGTTAACAAATTAGACTTCTATCATGCACCATTTGTGTGTATTAGTCTAGTGTTGGAATACTCCTCAGTATATTGCTACTAATAAGTAAACGGTGGAAAAAAGCAGATGCTAGATTTCTTTGTTTCATTCTTTGTCTTTAACACTTGCTCTTGTTAGTGCACAGCATTGGTCTTTTTATAGCAGTAACGGATAATCACTACTGGACTGTTTTGCCTGGTTGATTTGCTCTGCTGCACACTGATGGTTGCTTAAGCCCCTTGGCCAAAAAACGAAAGGATAATTGTGAGTTTGTGCAGTCCCAACAGGCAGTTGGTAATGACTGGGATGGAGGTGGCGTGGCACAAAGTACTGTTGCTGTGGGTTTGGTGAGCTCACTGAATGGGTGTCTGCAAAGAACAGGTCATAATGCATTTCAGTGCCAGTGGGGAACAGTAATTTGTTCACCATGGCAACTAAAAGCTCAGCTGTTTGATGTGTGAAATGTAGATTTCAAGATGGTGGTCAGTTTGCTGGATCAATAACATTTTGTCATTGTTTTTGAAGCAGTCAGGTGATGTACTGAAATAGCCTGGATTATATGTTATGAGGCAGTTTGGTATGAAGTATACCTTAACCCTGTGCCTTTGATAACTGCTTGCATGCTAACCGACCAGATTTTTAGGCTTTTTTTTTTTTT
>CAIGQW010024412.1:4170919-4210326 GCA_903798125.1 Danio choprae
TTTTTTGCTTCAGTTCTGTTTTTCACTTAACATTGAACAATTTTTTTTATGGATGCTGAATATATTGGCACCATATCTATAATAAGAGTTATTTTTTGCATTTATTTTGACATTTAACCTATATATATTTAATTATAATTATTTGTTGCACTGTAGTATTGTTTTTTTCTTCTTCTTGTTGTTTTCCCCTTTAATTTTATCTTGTTTAAGTATTGCCTCTGCTGGATCATTAATAATCAAACCAAACATTATTAAATGTCAGCACAGACATGAGTAAGGGCAGAAAAAAACAACTAAACAAACAAACAATCTAAAAAACACTGACATCATATGCACGTCAAATAGTATTGCAGTCTCAGCTACATTTATAAAGCTTACTTAACCAGGTGTGCCACATCAGGCTTTTCGTGTGCATGTTTTCTATCAGAACATGACTAGTTGTGTTGAGTTTCCCCATCTGGAAGCAGGAGACTGATAAGCAGGTGGAGGGGCTTCTGTCATCTGCCCCCTGAGCAGCAGACAGAGCTTATCCCTGTGTGTCTGCTGCTGGAAAACTGCTGAAACCTGATCTTCACATTAAGCCCTGAGGCTGTTTATCATACTGCTGCATCCAGGCGAACAAGCTGATAACATTCGCCTCACTTCACAAATGCTTTAATGATAAAGAAAATGATGAAAACGGAATTTTAGGGAAAATGCAGTCAAAATATTCTGCCCCAATTTCTTTTGGAGTGCGGTAAATGCTGTGAGGTAAATATGGGGTGAAATCTTGACAATTTTTTTTTTTTTTTTTTCCGTGAGGCGGATGGAGATAAATGTTCAAACTGTAGATTTATATCCAGAGGGCATGTTTGATAGTGTTTAAAAACTGGCAGATTGACAGATGTTGCACTGAATATGCAATAGCAGCTACAAGCCCAAGCCTGTTGTTTATGTCATACCTTATTACAAACTGTCAAACAAGATAATGCATTTTATTTTAAAAAGAAAATCATCTTGGCCTAATGTTCCCCCCCCCTCACCCAAATTTCCAGGTATGGGATCATGAAACTGGAGATTTTGAAAGGACCCTCAAGGGCCACACAGACTCTGTGCAGGACATTTCCTTTGACCACACTGGAAAGCTGCTAGCCTCCTGTTCAGCGGATATGACCATCAAGCTCTGGGACTTCCAGGGCTTCGAGTGTATCAGGACCATGCACGGTGAGCATGGTGTCATATGTTGTCATTGGTTCTGGGAACTGTTAGGAGCGAAGGGGCATCTCAGGGGGGAATAGAGTGTCGGGAGGCAGGTGGTAAGCTGAAGCTCATTAATAGGCCAGCTTGCCAACTAATCCATAAGAAATGTTCATCCAGTATTAGAAGAGAGTCTTGTGCATCAATGTGCTTTTTATAAGTTTAATATACAAAATATTTTGATGTTTATTAATTTTTAAATGTATGCCAATGTAATTTTTTTTATTTGTGTATACAACACAAAGTATTACATATTTTTTCAACACACGAGAGATCGTGTCCTTGCTTTCAGAAAGCCTTTTTAAAAATCCAATTGCTTGGTAAATTTTAATAGCATCTTTGGAAATGTGTGCCTTCTGGCTTTTCTTAAGGGAGATCACACCACAAGTGAATTAGCATTTTGTCTTATGGATTCTGTATTATGTCAACACGTCTTCACTTCTACTAGATGGATAGTTCACATAAAGTGGCAGAGAAAAGATCTCTCACCTTAGGTTTCGAAAAGCATGAAAACTGTCAGTGTGAAAACTGCAAAGAGATTGGGGGATGGGGCACTGCTATCCAGCTTATTTTCCTTTATTTATGAAGATCAAATCCTATCAAACCTCGCTAATGGAAACCGCATTGTGGAAAATAATAGTTTTGTCTAAACAATGCATAAATATTTATGCTGTTTTTGTAAGCTCACATTATTTTTAGTCATTTAATGCACACATGCACTTTTGTAGTTTTGATTCAACAGTAAGGATGTATACTGTATGCTTAGGGTTTATTTTTAAGTGTTAAAATAATAAGCAAATGTGTGAGACAAATGTTTAACATGTCCAAAAAAACATCTTTAATGTTTCATGATGAAAACGAATCAAGTGTTCAAGTTTTTCTCAAGTCATTTGTAATCCATATAAAAAAAAATTATAAATTCTGAGTGGTGATAATCCAAATAATGTGTGCGTGCCAACTCCTAATATGCCCAAATCCAAAGTCTTGTAATTTATACTTATCACTAAAGCTGGCATGTTGCCCTGAGACTAGGGTAAACTGTTTTAGCACATAATTGAAGAAGAGGTGATGAACAGCCCCCCTCTCTTTCTTTCTGCAAGTCGTTTTCTCTCTCTCTCTCTCTCTCTCTCTCTCTCTCTCTCTCTCTCTCTCTACCCCTCTCTCCCCCCCCTTCTCGCTTCGTGGGTTGGCTGCTTTAGCGGAAGATTAGGAGATTTGGACAGCAGTTTAATTATCCTCTTCAAGACGAGATAACATTTTGTGGCCCCCCCCCCTCCATATTTAAGACTGCTTTTTCTAGACCACTTGGTTTCATCATCCATTCAGCAGCTTAAAAATGGCGGCCTGTGTAATTAGCTCATCTCTTTCGTTGCACATTGAGAACAAAGCACCCCTAGGCAAATTAGCAGCTTCTTATTCTCCATTAAAGTGTTCGATTATGTTTTAAAGCTTAACCACTCATTGTCAGATGCTAATGTGCATGACCGTCTGATTTGTACGGTGGAAATATGTGTATTATGTGCTGATTCGAGAAATGGATTTAGTTTATCCATCTCAGGCACTGTTGGCGGTTCTTGTGAATGTCAACCTGAAAAAAATGTGTACATTTTTGCTTCTCTTTCTTTTTTCAGGGCACGACCATAATGTTTCATCTGTAGCTATTATGCCCAATGGAGATCACATAGTTTCTGCCTCAAGGGATAAAACCATTAAAATGTGGGAGGTTGCCACTGGGTAAGCCTTTTAGCAACTCATAAATGCCTTTAATTTGATTTATCTAAAAATGTGCATGTTGATTAACATTCTGGACTACTACACCATAGGTTGTCGTACCTAACTATAGCTTGCTCCAACAAAGCAGTCCTTTCAGTTGTTGTATTGTTGAGTTGCTTCAGCTAAAAGCACCTGTGTAAACGTAGAAGTAACAAAGGGTTTCATATTGTAATGGAAAAAAAGAGCAAACCTCTGACGTAACTCTGAAGCACAATTGCATATTGAAAATTATTTGAATTTTTAGATGTTATTTTACACCTAAAATGTTGGTGACAAATTGGTTGAAATTGTGCTTGTTTGCGTCACTAAACAGGTACTGTGTTAAGACGTTCACCGGACACAGAGAGTGGGTCCGTATGGTGCGGCCCAACCAGGATGGCACCCTGATTGCCAGTAGTTCTAATGACCAGACAGTGCGTGTTTGGGTGGTGGCCACAAAAGAATGTAAGGCAGAGCTGCGTGAGCATGAGCATGTGGTGGAGTGCATTTCTTGGGCACCTGAAAGTGCCCATCCCACCATCCTGGAGGCCACTGGCTCAGAGGTGAGTGGCACGTTTGTGATGGCAAATGCTTATGACATTCAATGTTTAATAATTGTTGATGCATTGTTGAATTCTTTGGTGAACGTAGGGCCGTAGCAGTTATTACGTACATGAATTTAAGCAGGTACAGGTTTAAGTTTAAGTTGCACCAAAATGAAAACATTACATTGAGCTATTTTGAACTTTTATTTATGCGTGCAAGCTAGTCGACAGCTCTGCCGCTCTTGTGCTTTTGTTGGTGCAGCAACAAACCACTCTTGTGTGGTGTGTAACATTGAAAAGAATGGATTTCATAGCACAGCGCTTTCTGCATCTGGTGTGAAAGCAACTTCACACAGTGCAGTGTCTACTCGAGGGAAAGTAAAAATAATTTTATTTTTGGACGCCATTCCAGTGCATAAAATCATACATATCTGTTACATTTCAGAAAATTATTCCTTTGTTATTTAAAATAATGAATCACTTTCTCTGGGATATAATAGTGATGTCTTATTTGTGAAGATGTAAAGTTGTTTCAGTAAGTCTATTTAATAGCTTTGAAAATAACTGATTCATCATTCATCTATTTGCTTGTGAGTTGTTTGGTAGTGGTAATTGGTAATATAAAGAGTTCTCTACGTTCTTTAAGAGTAATGTTCTCTACGTGTATACAGTAAAATACCATGTGAATAGAATTCGCAGAAGTGTAGAAAAGAGAATACAGGAAACCAACTCTCAAATGTTATTTCTGCTTAACAGAACATGCGATTTTTCTTTCTTTCGTCCCTCCACTGTTTTAGATCAGTGGCTCTTTGTTTTGACAAACAATTTCAGATCATTAGAGATGTTCATATTGATCTATTCTTTGCTGTGCCCTGTAAACACATTTTGATGGGCCTTTTGGATCTAAATTTGTCGTGTACAATGGTTTGAAACAGACTCTGAAACGACATAGGTGGGATTTGCCGTTGATGGCCTAAGGTGAAGAACGTACCAGTTGGTACAAGTTGTTTTTTTTGTTTTTTTTTTGCGCCAGTCTTATGATCAACCATGTCCAATTTCATCATGATCTGATAATGCATTAGCCCTAACAGCATGAGAAATACAGCTCTTAACCCTTTTAAACACTGTTTTATTAAGAGAACTTTCTCTTCTGTGTTAAAATGTTTGGTCAACTAAACAAACAAAAATGTTACAATTATTTGGTCAGTCGTCTCTGATCTTGTCAAATCTGTTCAGTTGGAAGTGAACCATTCTTGACATCCTGAACATTGTCACGGATGATTAGAAAGCCCTGTATGTCATTACAGCAGCTCTGTGTAAAGGTATAAATGTGCCCGAACACACTTGTCTGAACACGCCAGCCTCTCAGCAAGAGCAATTTTATTTTTAATGTGCCTGTTCACACTCCCCCTTGAGCAGACTTTTCCTTTTACAGAGGGGAAATAATAGATACGGCCTTGAACATAATGACCATCCATTTTTGCAGGGTTATTTAAGTGCATTATCACCCCAAACACCTCTGCTCCTGTTATATTCTTCTCTTCATTGACTGCATGGGAGATATGGTGTGGTATTTAAAGGACAGTAATGTATCAGTGCTGTTATGATTGGATGTCTGTGATATATGCATCGCAGCTAGTGTCTCAGTCTCTTCTAATGATGCTGTTGTGCATCAGTCTTAATAAAGCTGTTTCCGTAACCTTGTTGTGGGTTAAAGACTTGCCCATACGCTATTGCGTTTTCTTGCTAGAAAGAATCATAAATTTTAATCTATGCGCGCACACACACACACACACACACACACACACAGTCTTTGCAAGGGTAGCTGATTTTGTTTCTATACATGAACATGGAATTTTAAGACATTTTATATACATTGTTCATTTTAATTGAGACCATTTCCAGGTCTGAAAATGGTTTGCAAAAATAAACCCCACAAAGTTTTAAGAAATCTTTTACAAATCTCTAAAATAGAACACTTAATCGATAATATTGATTTGTTTAACTGATATATATTTTTTAATTTGAGTTTAGGTTTACTTGGAATTGTATAATAAATTGTTTATAAAAAAAAAGAAAAATGGAAAATGTATAATGTCCAAAACCTTTGACATTTTGAAAATGGAAGAGATCAGATTTGAGTAAACAATTTTTTTTTATATTTTCTTATTTTAAAAGTATACATTACATGGACTGTTAGGTCATTAACATTTGCTTGAAAACAATGACACTAAATAGAAGATAAAATACCAAAACTATTTATATATTAACGAATTAATTGGTTCAATATAAATTTATTTATTAAACTAACATTTTATACGCACAAAAAGTGTTGTCTATTTCATTTTTATTTAATATTCAACTGTAACATTTAATATGTCTGCTCTGCATTTTTGTTTATTTATTTATTTTCTATTTTGTTCTGCCAGACCAAGAAGAGTGGGAAACCTGGTCCTTTCCTTTTGTCTGGTTCCAGAGATAAGACTATCAAGATGTGGGATGTGAGCATTGGCATGTGCCTTATGACACTGGTGAGTCCTACTAAACATTGTTTTGATTCACTCCAGTGCTAAATGGGAATCTCTTCCTGCTTTTTCTTATGACGTTTACATGACAACAGTGTACTGAAACCAAAAAAAGCTTGTGTTTTTGAAGAAACATTGGCAAAAGAATCCAGATTCCCATAGATTTGATGTATTATGTATGCCATGCCAGTAGCCTAGAATGTCACTTTGTAAAAAAATACTACACATCTGCAAACATACAATCTTGTAGTCCAGCATTGTTGTACTTATGCATGCCCTTAGACTAAACACCTAATACACATTTTTGATGTGGCACCAAAAATCACATTTTTGTAGTTTACACAGAGATAACTATTATTTTCAAAAATATACACTTTTTCAAAAATGTTTTTTGGGCTCGCTAGTTGCTGCTGTTGTGTAAATGGATGCACAAAACATTTAGTTTTCTTATTTAAAACTGATGTAAAAGTACCCTGATTCTGAATTCTGAATGTCTTGTTCAGGTTGGCCATGATAACTGGGTGCGTGGGGTTCTTGTGCACCCTGGAGGAAAGTACATTGTGAGCTGTGCTGATGACAAGACTTTGAGGATCTGGGACTATAAAAACAAGCGCTGCACGAAAACCTTGAGTGCCCACGAACATTTTGTTACCTCTCTGGGTACGTGGCTGTATTTAGACTCATCTTCTCTCACAGGATTCTGGTGTTGATTTTGAAGTGCATATCAGTTCCTTTGACCAAGCAAAGGTAAAGATGTCTTTTAGAAGTCTACAGTGCAATCACACTTCCCCAAAGAGTGATTTCTCAGGTTAAGATGGAGTTTTCTACAAAAGCTAGTCCTGTCAGCCGTTGGCAGCATACTCTGAGAGAACGCTAAATCCTCCAGTCTTTTAACTGCCCAAGACCAGATCTTTTCATAGGATCAAGGCACTGACGCTCTCTAGAGATACTTGATGTTATTCAGTTAGCTCCCCTGTAGTCTCGTGTGAAGCTTCAGACTTGCTTTTAAAATCGCTTCTGTACACAACTCTCGTTGTCCATAATATTGATTTGAAACCATTGTGTTGGCGTGAATAGAAAATGTTTGTTTAAGGTTTCAGGTCTCATGACACAGTTTATGCATGTGAAGAGGTTTATGTATGTTTTAAAGCTGAGGTGTCATTTATTTAATGCTCAAAGAGCATCATCAAATAGAATTAGTATAATGTTTATTCAGTGGTGGTTTCTCAGAGTGTGGCTGATGGTTGCTTAGCAACGACAGATGTCACAAGGAGTACAAGCTCAGAAACGCATTGAAACTGGTGAAGAAATTGCTGCACTTTTTCTTTCCCCCCCCCACACAGTTTTAGACACTGAATGTGAATTGTAAATGTTCCTATGATTTATATTATAGCAAATATGTAAAATGAATTAATGTCTTTATTGACCCTGTAATCTTTATAGATTTTTTTTTTTGTTTGTTTTAAGTGCAATATCTTTCCTCTCCCTACAGATTTCCACAAGTCGGCTCCATATGTCGTCACCGGGAGCGTAGATCAAACAGTAAAAGTGTGGGAATGTCGCTGATCGTACCCGCAGGACCCTTCACATCACCTCCATGCTCCCCTCCACCCCCCGGACCCATTCCACTTCCCCCTCAGCTTCCTCCTGCTCTTCTGGATGCACTCGAACACCACGGTCATCACCCACGAGCTCCGGTTCAATAGCGTGTCCTTTTATGTAAATTATTCTGGATGTAGATCGAGCTATTAAATGAAAAAAAAAAAAGTATTCTTGCATGGTGAATCCAAAACTGTATACTGTAAATTTACATAATGTTGTCTAGAAGTACCATAGGTTTAACACAGGTTGATCTTTCACTCAGCCTGACCTACCGAAGGCAGAAGCTGACTGGGTTAAATGTAGGGCACTAAACTGATAATTTAATGACAGTGTCTGATTTATATTTGTCTATTTTTATTTTATTTAGTTTATTATTATTATTATTTTTTTATTTTTATTTTTTTCAGTTTTTTTTCCCACTGTCTTAGTCTGTTTGTGCCTAGCTTGGAGACCTTTCAAGAGGCAAAGGCTACAGAAGGAATCTATAAATGCTGAGGTGGAGAGTTGATCTGGGGCTTGTTATCGGAGTTATTCTGTAGCTTTGTTACATCACTTCTGGAGTGTACTTATACCATTCTCTTCTCTTGTGGATTTAGATAACATTTAATGGTTGCATCTAAGAACGTTTTCATGTGTTTTGTCTGGAGACCTTTGGGAATAAATCTTTGTACGCTTGTCATGACACGTCCTACTGAGAAGTACAATCCCAGAGACATGACTTTACACTGTAAGAGATAATCGTGCTAAATTCTAGGAGTGAATTTGTACAAAAAAGCCATGCTGCATAGAGGGCGGCAAGAGTTTGTTTTTGTTTTTTGTTTTTTTGCCCCAAATCGAAGATAGCTTTAGTAAAGATTTTGATGGTTTGTCTGTCACTCAGGAGCACTTCAAACTTAAACATTGCCTCTACAAAGCACTTGATTTGGCCATTAGAGTTTGCATTCAGATGAAGACGTCCTGATCCTTCTTTTCGTTGTTTAATAATCTCGTTGCCCCTATGGCAGTTGCGCTGAGACTTCACAAAAAGAAACCGCAAGTCTCGGTTTGGACCCAAGGTGCAAAGCATGACAAGGGCTCAAAGTTTCCTCTCATCAAGGGGATGTGCAAAAATCCTAAAAGAATGGATGCAAAGATTTCTATGGTGACATAAAAAAATGAAATGATCGGGGTTACTGTGGGAAGCTCAATCTACAAGTCGCGGAGCTACAAACTTAACCATCTGCCTGTTCTCTCTGGAGTGTGAATCCTGTTGTAAAGGGATCTTCATACTGTGGCCGAATATCCCTAAAATAACAGGTGCTCAAGCCATTACTTAAGTGTGACGAGTGGCACACACTGCTATATCTGTTAATAAATGTACAAATGATTACACAATGGGAAATGATTTGATAAAGTCCCAAACATGGAGATAAACCATTCCATATCTTTTAAGGAAGAAGAAAAAAATGCCTTTTGACTTTGTGCGAAGACAAAAGAAATTCAATTAACTTGCACATCCCTGCTATTGTTGGATCTTCGGTCCGGTCGGACTGAAGGTTTACCCAATTTAAGGCTTTGAACAGATATCATTTTAATTAGCCTTTTCATTCCAATGCAATTATATAATAAAGAATTCACTGCTTAACCATGCTATTATCAAGCGATTTCCTGTTGTGTGCATACTGGATGTACCTACTGCTGCTGAAAATCTGATAGTAACTATTCTGAGATCTGTACCTGTCCACGTAGCACTGCTGCATGTAAGCGTACTGGTGGGCAACCGTCGGCCATATTTGATGTCCAACCGTCCTGAAATGGTCAAAGTGACATCTTGTTCAAAACGTACACGTATTGCGGCATGATTGGTTGATGAAGCTAGACGTCCTACCATATATGTACGCTAAATGCGGGCCACTCGGTTAGTGGTTGTAGAGATCTGTGTGTGTGCTTGTATGAAGGAAGATGACAACTTCGTTTGGCTATGGGATTGTGGCAGACTGAGCAACCCAAGGGAGAAGTGCCCATCACTAGCAAACACCGTTGATGCCTCCTCTTTTTTATTTATTTTTTTTTTTTGATTGAGACATTTGACATTGGTTCTTCAGTTACTTCACTGTGTAACACAGCTGGCAACCCAAACCAAAAATGGACATACATTGCGGAATCAAATCATTTGTAATGTAATAACATTGTCCAGAGCTTATCTTTTCCAATAAATAGCACTACTCCCTTATGATTGACTTTAATCGAGACATTAAAGGCATAGTTCACCCAAAATTAAAAATCTTCTGCCATTTTTTTTTTTTTTTTTCACACTCAGTTGGTTCCAAAGATTAATAAGTTTCATTGTTCTGATGAACACAAACGAAAATAATTTTTAAAGAATGTTTGAAACCGGTAGCTGTTGACTTCCATAGTAGAAGAAAAAAAATAGTACGTAACTCAGAGGATACTGGTTTCTAACATTCTTCAAAAAGTTTTTTTGTGATCAGCTCAAAGAAACTATTTGGAACAAGTGAGAAAATGATGACAGAACTTTGATTTTTGGGAGAACTATTCCTTTAAATGGTTAGTTTGCCTCAAAATGAATCATTTGGGGGGGGGGGGAAACTGTCCTTGTCTTTCCAAAAAACAAAACTTTTTATTTGCATTCAAGTACAAGTTAGGGCATTTTACTGAAATCTTAGAGATCTGTCCCTGCGTTTAATACCAGAGCACCCAAAACTGATGCTTTAAAATGAATGCATAACTAAAAAATCCATGTGAATCAAGTGGTTTAATCCAAGTGCTCAGAGTAGATACGATCGCTTCATTTTAGACTTTTATTTAGCTATAAACTTTGATCAACAGAAGCTCAATCATGAAAATAAACCTGATTGGTTGTAGAAGCTAATATATGCTACATGATATACAATACAGAAACTAATTGGTTTTCACACACCAAGAAGGCATACTTAAGCTTCAGTGAGCAAATCTGAATGGTAAAACCCGTTGAATCAATTTTTATACTTGAACTCAAACCCAAAATAAATGTAATAATTGTGTGATCTTGACTTTTCAGAAGACTTGGATTAAACCGCTCAACTTACAGATTAAGTTTTGAATCTTTTGAAGCATTTTTGGGAGAATCAACTATTGGGGCAGGGATGGAAGTCTTCATTTTGATTTAATAATATCTTCATTTTTGTTTTGAAGATGAGCAAAAGTATTATTTGTTTGGAATGACACGAAGGTAAATGCTAATGAATTTACATGTTTAGGTAAACATGGTCAAGGTTTAAAGGTTTAAATTGAACCCACCCCTTTATAACACCTTTCGTGGTTTGGCAACGATTATGTTTTCCTGTTTATTTTTTTTTGTGTCAAGAGAGAAGGGTTGCTGTTCGCAGGTCCCAAGCAATCCCACTGCAGCACACGCTGGATGAGTTCATGTAGACAGACAGACAGACTCTGGTGAAGGTGGTGTCTGCAGGTCCGTCCTCCAGCCACAGGTCTATCATCAGCTATTACATTTGTGAATAGATTGGAGGCTTCAGACTTCACAGCTTGAATGGGACTCTTTGCTTTTTATGGTATCACTGTTCACACAGCCAATTGTTAACAATATATCTGGATGTTATTGTTTGCAACATAATTAAAGAAAAAAAAATATGAATGTTGTGTCTGATGCTGTGTGCAGAGTCCAACAGAAATCATGCAACCCTCCAAACCAGTTAGCTAAATGAACAACCAAACAGGTCAGAAAAAAATGTTGATGGTCAACCTCTTCTGTTGGAAGCTAAGCAGAGTCAGGACTCCTTAGTGTTTGGATGGGAGTGGAAAAATAATGCATGCTTTTTATATAGAATAGAAGGATTTATTGTCATTGAATGCAAGATACAACGAAGGTGCTTGGTACTTGTAAAAATAAGAGACTAAAAAGAAATGCGCATAATATGTAGGGATGTGCAATTAAAAGATTTAATAAAAAATATTCATTCTTCTGTCTTTTAATTCTTAAAAGACAGAATAAACAAATGAGTTAGACATCTGCATGAGTAAAAAATAAAAAATATATTCAAATGTACATGTGTGTGTATAGTTTAAGAGTCTTGGTATTACTGCATAGAGAAGGCTTAATCCAATAAAACTTAATTTACAGTTGGAAATACAATTAGTAGATCGAATTATGGAACACAAATATGGTAATTTCTGATTGTGGATTTCAATCTAAAGATAGAAAACAATGAAGTACAGTCGTGGCCAGACGTTTTGAGAATGACAAATATTAGTTTTCACAAAGTTTGCTGCTAAACTGCTTTTAGATCTTTGTTTCAGTTGTTTCTGTGATTTACTGAAATATAATTACAAGCACTTCATACATTTCAAAGGCTTTTATTCACAATTACATGACATTTATGCAGAGAGTCAGTATTTGCAGTGTTGGCCCTTCTTTTTCAGGACCTCTGCAATTCCACTGGGCATGCTCTTAATCAACTTCTGGGCCAAATCCTGACTGATAACAACCCATTCTTTCATAATCACTTCTTGGAATTTGTCCACCCGCCTCTTGAGGATTGACCACAAGTTCTCAATGGGATTAAGTTCTGGGGAGTTTCCAGGCCATGGACCCAAAATTTCAACGTTTTGGTCCCCGAGCCACTTAGATATCACAATGATGGCTGCACGCGTTTCTTTGCAGGGCACCATGGTTAACAATGGAAGAACAATAATTTCAAGCATCACCCTCCTTTTAACATGTCAAGTCTGCCATTCTAACCCAATCAGCCTGACATAATGATGTCCAGCCTTGTGCGCGTCAACATTCTCACCTGAGTTAACAAGACCATTACTGAAAGATCTCAGCAGCTCCTTTAATGACAGCAATGAAATGCAGTGGAAAGTTTTGTTCAGGATTAAGTAAATTTTCATGGCAAAGAAGGACTCTGCAACTCATCTGATTGCGCTTCATATCATTCTGCAGTATTTGCAAATTGCTATTGTAAAATCTTAAGCAGCAACTTTTCCAATATCCAATATTTATGTAATTCTCAAAACTTTTGGCCACGACTGTATAATGGACTTTAAATATGCAAATAAATATACTATGCAATGTAGACATTGAAATACATTTGAATAGAATAACCAGTTGAAAAAAATAATTGCTGCCAGGTTTAATAATACATTATTAAATTACACCACACACACGCTGTAAATGATTTAAAGTCTAAACAACTAATATTTTTATGTTGCTTTAACTTATTTTTTAAGTTAAGGTTTAAGCTCATTGTTTTAAGTTATGCAAAGTTTAACTTTTTAGTAGGTTTGATTGATGTAAGTTGAGATGACTAGGAAATGAAGGCGTTCTTACAGTATACCTGAGGTGAAGGTGAAATTACCAGTAATCCTGCAACTCTCTCCAAGGGACACTGAATAAATTGCATGTAAAAAATATATTTTCAATATCTTAAGCCTCGCAATCACAAGCATGTGTCAAAAACAAAACATTATCACTATTATTAAATAACCGTATGACGCCATAAGTGTTTCGCCGACGCTGAATTATGACGACAGCGGAACCCGGGAACAACAACGTTGAAGCAACGTGATTCGCCAATGACAGCCGAATGTGCTGAACACTGAGAAACTACTGAAGTTTTCATCTATCGGTATTCATCTATTCTTATGATTTATCGATGCATTACAGTGTCGCATGCGCAGTTTGTTACATCTGCATGTTTGTAATGTTTTGTGGTAAATCTGTTTGCTATTTGGCTAGTTTTAGCATCATTTGTCAAGAGATTGTCCATAAACACTTGTGATTTAGGATCGTATATTAGATTACACACAAACAAATGCAATGGCATTTATTTATTTGTACATAGATATGTTTTGAAATAATAGCATATAAGTGTCGCACTTTAATTTTTGGTTATGAAAAACAAGATTTAAAGGAACAGTTCACCACAAAATGAGATGCCATCAATTATTCTCGCTCATGCTTTTTGTTTGTCTTTTTTGTGTTTTAAAAATGATAATAATATTATACCATGTTAATATGGTAAATATTATACAATATTTTGTTGTGTATAATGAGAAGACACAATGTAAGCACAATGTCAGTCTCAGTCACTATTAATTACCATAAATTAAAAGTGAATGGTGACTGAATGTCTCTATTTGAATCTGTTTACACTGTTCATACAGATACAAAACAGCACGAGAATTTTAATTTAGAGGACTAATATCCTTTTTAAATCTTATTGGAAATCTGTTTGTGGTTGTTTTTTTCTGATGGAGTCATGTTCATTCTGTGTTTGCAGAGTTTCATGAAGAATGGCGCTGAATAAATCCATGCATCCTAGAAACCGTTACAAGGACAAAGCTCCAGACTTTATTTATCTGGCCTCCAAATATCCTGAATTCCAGAAGCATGTGCAGACCACACTGACCGGCAGAGTTACGTAAGTAATGTTGTGCTTTTGTTTTTGGAAAGGTGTCATATGACTTGCTGGAGGCATTATGATGTGAGGTATAAAAGTGTTGTTCTGTTCTGGCATTGCGAGAGAAAGAGAGACTGATCTGTGAATCTTCAAAGGATTGTGAACTCTTGTAGCAGCCTTTTTTTCTGTTAGGGTTTGACTAACAGTTACATGTGATTTTAATAGATTGTATTTCTGATAATCACTCTTAAATGTATTAGGTAGTTTCAGATTTCATTGTCATATTCATATACTTGCATGTAGACTACAGTTAAAAATAAAAAGTAAAATTTTGTTAAAAGTAAAAGTAAAAAATGTAATCTAATTTTAAAATGTAGTTTTATTTTAATGTCTTTAAAATGTGAATTCGAAAAGTGGTGCTCAAAAATGGCATGTTATTGTCATTGTTCCTTAATATTTTTGTGGAAACAGATATCTGAGGAGAATAATAGTTTTCACAATTAATTTTTCATTCATTCATTTTCTTTTCTGCTTAATCCCTTTATTAATCTGGGGTCGCCACAGTGGCCAACTTATGCAGCGAATGCCCTTCCAGCTGCAACCCATCACTGGGAAACACCCATACACTCTCATTCACACACATATACTAAGGACAATTTAGCCTACCCAATTCACCTATACTGCATGTCTTTGGACTTGTGGGGGAAACTGGAGCACCCGGAGGAAACCCACACAGAAATACCAACTGACCCAGCCGAGGCTCAAACCAGCGACCTTTTTGCTGTAAGGCGACAGCGCTACCCACTGTGCTACCGCGCTGCCCACAATTAATTAATTTTAAAAAGTAGAAAAAAAGACTATATATATATATAACTAAAAATATAATCATAAATCAAAATCAGTTTTTTTTTGACATTTTATTGCAGCTTGTTAAGAAGGAATTGTTTTTATTTCGTTTAGTCTAACTTAAAAACTATGAAAATACAAATTAATAAAGAATATATAGATTAAAATAATAAAAAAGACAAAACCACTGAACAAAATTACTAAAACTATAATAAAAATATTAAATTTAATACAAATAAATTCAATTGTTTATATGAACAACAATAATGTATCAATAAAACTCTTTGTGCATGCACACATACACATTTCTACATGTGCCATCTATTGTGTACATTTTATTTCGTTTTCTTTTCCAGTAATTGATTATTAAATTATTTCTTTAACATTTTGATGAGTTTAAACTGCCATTATGGTTCCAAAACTTTATGGTTTTTTTTCTTTTCAACACAAAAGAAGGTATTTTGAAGAATGTTGTAATCCGGTAGCAATTAACACCCATATTAGGAAAAAAATACAGTCAATGTCAATAACTATCAATTTTCAACATTCTTCAAAAAGATCTTTTATGATCATTACAGAAAATTTGGTTACATTACAAGGTTTGGAACCACTGAGGGTGAGTAAATGGTGACACAATTTTCATTTTTGAGTGAACTTTTAAAGGGGTCATGAATTGAGAAATCTACTTTTTCTTGAGCTATTGATATACAAGAGTTCATCATACTAAAAGAATATCTATTCAGTTTCACAACTGAAATCATCGTGGTTACTGAAATAAATTAACACCAAGCTGAGAAAAGGGCAGATCCTGCAATGTACTCATCTATGACATCATAGAAGAGAAAGTCTCAGCTGTGACTTAAAGGTCTCGTGAAGTGCTCTACATTTTTTTATTCAATGTTTGACGTAATCTTAACAGAAAAATGAAGAGAGGGCGGGGCATAACGCAGCTCCTCACCTTAGAAAACAGCCAATAGCGTTTCGTTTTATCACTGCTCTGACAGTGGGAGTGGTTGAGATCAAGCGCATCAAATTAAAAGCAAATGAGAAGCGTCTTGAAGGGGGCGGAGCATGTCAGATACTAGAGAGCATTTGATTGGTCAAGATTTGATAAGAAACTGAAGTATGAGTTGAATAAATAGTTGATCAATGTTGGTGGAAGTGACAAACTGCAAGCTTTGGATGTTTATAGCAGGTTTATATCTTTTAAACGTGAATTTTGTCACTGTTTTGGAGTTCACTAGCTTATTTTTAATTTTAATTTCACAGGACCTTTAAGCACACACACTATTCCATTTAAATAATTGAAAACATGACAGCCTGATTTACACATTTACAATGCACAACTGTCATCCAGTCATAACAGTAGCTTTTACTGAGCGCCAATAAAACCTGCACATCTCTCAAGCCAGCCTCAAAACCACTTATTACTTATAGATTTTGATATTTTTGAAAGTAAAAACATCAAAAGACATCAGAATAAAAGAATCGGGTTCATGAAAAGCCCCTTTAACATTAAAACACTTCATCTTTAAAGAATCACTCCCACTTTATTTCAGACAAACAGGCACTTTGCCCCTAATAAATAAATGAATTATTAATTGCAGATCATATTTGATGCCCACAAACTGTTATGTCGGCTAGGATGTGCGCAGTCTCATAGGATCTGCTTTGCCTGTGTGAAGGGAGATCAGTTATTTGCGGATCAATAATCACATTGGCACAGTATTTTAGGCCTGTCCTATTGAAGCGGTCGCTATGATTGGATGAGTTTCCTGCTGCGACTGTCAATACACAGAAGCTCATCCAGGACTCCAGGGGGGCGCCGGAGCTCAGGCTGTTGTTAGAAAATGAACTTGACAAGCGGCGCTCTTGAAAATTGCCTGCTTTTTTTTTTTTTTTCTTTTTCTCCATCTTTTATTTTTTCACCCTCACTTGCAAGATTAGTTTTCGGTCTAATGGGAATCATCCTGAGCAAACGCCCTAAAGTCATGTCTGAGGCTGAACATCTTGCATTTTTTTATGCCAAGTCTCCATATTTCCAGTCGGTCCCGCTTGGTTATGCGCCGTTACCGTTGACCTTGCCAAGAGGTGTGTATTTCTCCCAAACGTCCCAAAGGCTTCAGAGGTGGTGAATGCAAATCAGATGCTCTGCCTACAGGGTTTCAGTTTTAAAGAAACAGCCCATGTTTGGTTCAGTGAAGTCGTGACTGGAGCAAAGATCTCAGCCTCTGGGATTTAGCGACTGAGGTGCCAGAGGCCAGTGTTTTAAATCTCTTAGGTGTTCGGCTCTGGTTTGTGGAGGATCTCCAATGATTTTGCCAAGCCAGAGGGTTTGTGTTCTCAGGTTGTGCAGGCTCAGCTTCCATCGTTATTTTAGTGATTGTTTCGGACCAGTTTTTTGGCAGCTGAAAGAAAGAGCCAGTGATTATGCATGCATGAGAGGAAGCAGGATTTTCTTTTTATGCTGGGATGTTTCCTGCCCATGTCTGTGGGACGGCGCTGCAGATGTGCACTACAGAGTGGTGGAGTGGCAGGTGGAAAGGAGGCACAAAAGCATCTCGGGGCAGAAGAACAGCTTAAGTGTTTGAGAGCTGGAGGACAGGAGATTGTAATTGGGACACTGAGATGTGAAATGTGTCAGCTAGTTTGGGTGGGACGAATGGGGACTTTGTTTTAGGGTTTGTTTGATCGTTGACTTTTGATCACAATGAAAGTAAGAAGGGATGTTGATATTTGAGTGGTGGTTGATTACTCAAAGGGATTTGGTAGTATTATTGAGTAGGGCTGTGCAATATATCAAAATATTGCAAATGTACAAGTAATAATGGTTTGGAATAAATTAGTGATTTAATGCAAAAGCCTTTTATGTTAAGACTTTTCCACATATCATAAAAGTTACATTTCAATGTGCATCTCTGAAACCAAGCAGAATGGACATGCTGGTTTTCTTGTACAGAAATCTGTAATTGTTTTAGTAATGAAGCTGAAATACTGCATGACCAAGCAATCAAGACATGTTAAGAAGAAAGCTCTGTTTCAAGTGTTTTTGTTTACTTGATTGTTCTTGATGTTTTCAGGTTGATTAAACTATATCTGTGAAGCAAAGTTGTGGTTATATTTATTTTAGTTTGTTTACACATTGTTAAAATTAATTATTTGTTTTATGCAACATTAAAACACTGCTGTTCATGTTCAGAATTCATTTACCCCCTGAATAATAAAAAACATTTGATGATATTAAAACGTTTAAAAATGTTGTTTTATTTATTTACTTAGCATGTCATCACATTTTCTTCAGTACTGCACAGCATTGAGAGTTCGAAGGGAGATATCAAAAACACACACACACACACACACATTTTATATATATGGCTGTGAGCGATATTGATAAAAATTATATGAAATATTTTTGTGTATTTTGATGTAAGTGTGTTTTTGTGCTGATACCTTGACTTTTTAGGCCTGTCATGGATAAATATGACACTAAAGAATGTGCTACCAGAATGTGACAGCAAGTCATGTGATTAATCGATTCATTCATTCAAGCGATTAGTTCAAAATCGCTGATTCATCTTGATGCCAAGCATGAATGAATCATTGACGCACTCAATTAATTCATGAACAAAAGTGCTCAGAGACGAACAGATGGTCTTCTCCATCTTTATAGAGAACTATTTTCAATAGTGAAAAGGAAAAAAAGCAAAAATAACGAGTTGTGAAAAAATAACTGAATTGTGAGATATACACTGTTTTATGAAAAAAAAACCTGAACCTATAACGCAAACCTGACAATTTTTGTAAAAGAAATAAAAAATTATATATTTAAGGTCTTTGTCACGTACACAAACTACAAAAATTTGGAGCGTATTCAGGTGCGATTTTTCTCTTCTCTTTTTTTCAGAATAAAAAAAGAAAGAGGAATAGGCTACATCTTTTGTGCATCCAATACTGTATAGAGAGGATAGAGAGTAGGCTAATCATCTTTATCAGAGCTGTGCTTTATTATCCCCAAATGCAAAGTTTATCTCAGCAAATGAGTGGAATTAAACGGAAAAAATCGAACCAGGTTCAATTTGTTTCATGACGGACTAAAGTTTCGGAGTCAGTGTGTCAATACAATTGGCACAACGTGAGGTTGAATTTTTTTTTTAACGTCCAGAAATTACTTACAAACATTTCGGATTCAGTGTGCAATAACCTTTACTCATGATTTAGTGAGGGCTTGTGGGTTTAAATGAATTCTTTTCTTTGATGTTTGTTACTTTTGTGTATAATGGTTCTTCTTAAGTGTAATACTATCACACAGAAAGCTATAGTTGTCCTGTGTTTCGTCAGCCACAGTGCTGCTGGTCCTGTCTGGTCACGTCACATTTCCTCAGCAGGAGAAGTCATTATAGTGTGACACAGAGCAAGATCTGTGGTTGAGAATGAACAAAAGAGAGTGAGTCTGTATTGACGTCTATGCACCTGGAGAGGCTCAGCTGCTAGCTTTAGCGTGTCCATCTTTCTGCTGTCTTTTCTCTCAGGTGTGCTGTCAGGACTGGCCGTGGAGGCTCTTTTTGAAGATGCTGCTTGAAAAGAGCCCTGTGCTTCTTTACCCTTTGATTCCTAATGATGGTTTTGAAAATGGTAGCAACGCCCCTGGAGCTGTTCGCCTCTGCGGTCTAATTAGCAGAACTGCCCAGCCGCTCCACCACAAACTCCCTTCTATTTTCGTGAGGCTTCTGCTAGCCTACAGATCTGTCCTTTGTCTTTTCGCTATAGCACACATATAGACCGTACAAAAATATCTTATCTTGAACTTTTTAAGATGCATTAGTGATAATGATTTAGTGATTTGGGTATTGTATATTGGTTGATATTGCACAGCATACACAATAATAATATATTGTTATCTTTATTTTTTTGAATGTATGTGATCCTGGAAGTCATACACAGCTATATTTTTGGTTTTTAATACACGGAATGGGTCAAGATTATGGATTTTTCTTTTATTTAAAAAATCATTAGAATGTTAAGTGAAGATCATGCTCCATTTAAGATATTTTGTAAATTTCCTACTGTAAATATATAAAACTACATTTTTGGTTGGTTATGTCCCTTTTTAAGCACGTGATTTAGACAATTTTCTAAGTATTTAGATTTTTTTTATTTATTTATTTATTATTTTTGAACCCTCGGATTCCAGATATTTAAATAGTTGTATCATGGCCAAATATCATCTAAATGATATCAGGGAAAGCTTATTTATGCTGATAAATAAAAAATAATTAAAAAAAAACAGTTTTGACTGGTTTTGTGGTCGATTTGGTGACAAGTAACAATTTAAGTATGTGAACTATATCATGAACATAATTTTTTATTATTTTGCTTTTTTTTTTTTTTTTACTAATTCAGTTCTGAATTGAACTCGGATTAAAAATTCCCTTCAAAGTGACTGAATAGTGTTTTGTTTTTTTTGTTGACCATTGCTTTGTGGTCAGGAATGGTGGTGCATGAACACCTGATCATCTCAAATCCTCATTTGTTCTTCATGACTTATGCATGATTGATCGCTTTGATCAAACCAGCATTGTCCTCATTTATCTAGGTGGATTTAATAAAGCACAGATCTAGGTCAAATGCAACTATATTAAGGGCACCTCTGGTTTTACCTGTGAAAGAGACTTTGTTTAGTTACATGTGTTGTTAGTAGATGCAAAAAAATGTATATATCTCTGTGTCTTTAATCATTGATTGATGGACAATTGAATAGTTCAGATGCAAAAGCCTGTGCCTTCTGAGTTTTTCTACTAAAATTAGCCATTTTTCTGTGTGCATGTTCAGAAATGTAAATTTTTTGCAAAGGACATATTATTTTAATTGCCTTTAAAATGAAATAGCTGACCATAAACATAGGAGGTTAAGAAAAACGCTCGTTTTAGAACAAAATTTCACATGGCACTTAGAGGTTTTTGCATCTGAACTCTTCAATTGTGTTACATTAGGATTTTAGGACGTGTTTGGAGACTTCATTGACCTTTTATTTTGCTCACAAAAGCCATTACTAGTCCCGGATGATGTTTCGTGGCTCGTGTGTATTCATCTACATGTGTGTTTGTGTGGTCTGACCACCTCAGTATCAGCAGGAGGAAATGACATTGTTGAAATGTAAATGAATTCTGCAGCAGGTGTTAGTTTGACACACATTTGCATGTTGTTGTTTTTTTGGTATAAAACTGTAAATCTGCTGCTGTCATCTGCAGCAGATGTACGTTACAGCGCAGTTGCCATAAACCAGAACACATGCTCCTCATCTCTCATTCACACGTATACTTTCTCTCCCTCACTCATCTCTTTGAATGTAGTGCCAGCTTAGTAATAACTTTGAAGTATGCACTATATTTTCCCTCAAGACTGCATTTTGAGATTAAATTAAGTGCATGATAAATGAGCTTGCAAAACACTGTTATTTAAAATTTACTCTTCATTAATATAAATATTATTATTATTATTATTATATTGATTAATATTATACAAATTTATAAAATTATTTATTTATAATATATTTATTGATATTTGCTTTTGGGGATGTTTTTATCCACTCTGGGGTGATTTTGAGTCTTAATTTGACCACAACTTTCTCTGTGTTTCAGCAAATGCAATGATTTTTGGTGACAAATCATATTTCGACACATGTTTTGGGAAAATGCTTTGAAATTTTTCCAAAACTCAGCAATACACTCTGGGAAAAATGTACTATCATTTTCTTATGTTGGTGGCTGTTTGCTTCATTGACTTCCATTCTAATGACATTTTTTGATTGCAATGCCATGACACCATATTATCATGCATTCTTGATTGTTGGTGGTTTTCCCTGTTGGGTAGAGGTAAAATTTAAAATATTTACTGTTAAGGTTAGTCAATTTGAACAATAAACAAGGGTTAACTTTTGTTTATATTTAAAAAAAAAAAAAAAACTATTTTGTAAGTATAGTATATTACAGTATATATTAGTATATCATATATTGTTATAACTATTTAGTATATTAGTACCATGTTCTTTTTAAGGCCTCTCTCTCTCACTCTTGCTCTTGCTCGCTTGCTCTCTCTCTCCTTGTGCTATGCTAAGAGATTTGCTCAAACCACAGCAGATCTGGTATTTAACCAAATCTTCACCAGTTCGTCCTGCAACTTTTTCTTAAGAAGTGGGATTTGCCGAAATATTAAGTCTTATACGCATTATCATTAGCTTCTTCTTTTTGTCGTTTTTGGACTCCAGACATTGGCGTGCTGGTTGGATAAGCTTCCTTCCATTTCTTTCCTAAGTCTCTGGTGCCAGAGCTTGGAGGATAGGGTTAATCTGGGAAGAGAGGGATATATGGGTACGACAAGGAATCCTCTCCCCTCATCATTTCTCCTCTGCTGCCGCTGGAGGAGAAAGATATGAAAGAAGAGGAGAGATTTGGGGAGCAGATGTCATCCAGAGAGATAGAGAGAGCGATGGGATTAGAAGGCATGAACCAAAGGGATGACGTCCATCAGTAGCTCATGGACAACCTGGAAGAAACTAGGGAGCATTAAAAATTTTGACTGCAGTGTGACCTTTAAAGGAATTATGAATCCCCCAAACAACCCTGTTCTCATATAAGTGTATTAAAGAGTTCTCTCAAAAATAAAAATTAACTAGCTGTTTACTAACCTTTAAGTGGTTCCAAACAGACCATTATTGATATTTTGAAGAATATTAGAAAACTGTAACCATCGAGTGCGTTTACATGCACAAAACCATCGGTGAACTATCAAAAATCTGATTATTTCAGGAACTGGTATTTATACGTTTACGCGCAAATCAGTAAACCGGCTATGTAGTGTACCATGTTTGCATAGTGTTCTAATGTTTGCCAGATTTCTCATTGGCAGTGATATCACATCATAACCATCAGCAAGTTTTGCTGGGAAATCCGTCAGATGCTGTGCTGTTGGTATGTAATCACTTCTTTACATTACCTGTGAATTCAGCAATTCATTTTTTATTTTTTATTTTTTTAGACTGTGTATCAACTATGTTAGTTGCCAACACAATTTTGTGCTTTATTAAGACTAAGTGCTGGAGTGTATGAAATTTTTACTGCCGCCCCTGTCTAGAAGTGCCCACTCAAGCTGAATGTCTGTCTGCAGTAAGGACTTGTGGAAGCATGTGGGACGTGTACCTTGCATGCACAGCCAGAAATACGCATGTGAATAAACTGCTTGAATGCCGGTCAAGGCATTTACATGCAATATGGAAACTGGATTTTGGGCAAAACAACTACCTGTTCCAATCAGATTTTAAGACCTAACTGATAAAAGAAATCCAAGTGACAATGTTACATGAATTTATTAAAGCTCTCGTGAAGTCCTTTGAAATGTGCATTTTTATTTGATGTTTGATGTAATCTCAACTGAAACATGAAAACATGGTGGGACAGAGTAGCTCCTCTTCTTTATAAAAAACAGGCAAGAGTGTTTAGTTTTTATCACAGCTCTGCCAGTGAGAATGAGAGTCCTGAAGAGGGGATGGGACATGTAAGATACTAGAGAGCGATTGATTAATCAAGATTTAATGCGAAATGGAGATTAATGGTACTAACATCTAAAAAAAACAACTTCATTTTAATTTCACGGGACCATTAAACATAATCGTCTTAAGATTTGCATGTAAATACACTCATTAGCATCCATAGTAGGAAAAATAATAAATATCATGAAAGTCAAAGTTTACTGGTTTTCAACATTTTTCAAAATATCTGCTTTGATGTTACAGAGGAAAGAAACTTAAACAGGTTTGTGATAAGTGAAGGGTGAGGAAATGATGACAGACTTTTCAGTTTTGGGTGAATTATGCCTTTAATTTTTTCTGACTCAGAGCAGTACTATTTAAACTATTAATTTTGTCTTTAGCTGAAGAAAATATAGTCTGTCCAAAGAACAAAAGATGGGACTTTATACTACTGATCAAGTAAGCACTTGAGAACTTTGCCTGATAAACAGAACATAATTTAAAAGGGACATTTTGCAAAGGAAGGGTCATTTTTCTCTTCCATTGCAGATTTGATATCAAATTGACTACGTAGACACAAGTTTGCCATCATGAGATGTTTGCTTTTTGTTGATGTTTTGCTCGTCAGTTTTTGACAGTTGAATAGCTGCAGTAGATTAAATAATTGATTAACAATCTATTAACAATTTATGTGGGAGTGTTTGGTGCAAATAATGAGTACACAGATTTAAAATCACTCTAATATTCATTTAGGAGCAAACTGTTCACTTAGTTTGATTATGCATTGAAAAGAAGCCTGTAAATGATCTCTCAGTGCTTTCTATGTGCAGCATTAATCTCTGCTGGCTGGCAGACAGTGAGTTGCATTATTGATGCTGTGCAGGGCTGTCCTGGGTGAGGGTCTTCTGCTGAAATGTTGGGCATAATTGCGTGGTTTCTCGTACAGATGAGATGCGGGCCCATAGGGGGGGGGTGTCTCACATCGCTCATCCTCTCTGCCACTCGTTGCAGGACTAATCCTAATTTTAAACTCACCCTTCCCTCTTTGGGGTGGCTTTTGATGCATGCATGACAGGTTAGTCATCAGCTTGTCTTAGAAAAAAAAAAATGACAGAAATGAATTTTTTTGTGAAACATAAAAGGAGAAATTTTGTCCAAGCTGCTCTTTTGTTCCATATAGTGAATGTTACTGGTGATTGACCATGGCTGTTAAATAGTTAGTTCTGCCTAAAATACAAATGGTCATGTCACCTGCTGATACCTAATGGCCACCAGTATATCATGCATAACTAGTCATCAGTTACGCAAATTATTGGTGTTCTGAAGATGAATAAAAATTTTATTATTTTTTATTTGATTACTTATTATTGTATTACTTATAACTGAAAATAATTAGCACTTTTGTGTGTGTACTGCCTCTTCTTGTTGCATCGCTGAATGCTACCTCAATTGTAAGTCGCTTTGGACAAAAGCGTCTGCTAAGTGTAAATGTATTGTACATGTAAAATCTTTTGGATTTGGAATTAACATGAGGGGCGGTAAAGGGTGAAGTATTTTATTTTTGGGGTGAACGGAACCTAAGCAATATTGTGAGTAAATAGTGCCTTTTATTTATAAATAGCACAAAAAATATACAGAGTGCAATTTTTTAAAGGCACAATATATATCATTTTTGCTGCTAGAGAGTGTGTATTCACAACATATAATAGTGTAGTTTGATGACACCGTGACTGAGTGTGGAATTTTGGGAGTTGTTGTCTTTGTTACATCTTATGGGACTCCTGCAGAAATCATGTTCATGCATGAGCTGAAGTATGCAAGACTTGGTTTGGTGCAAGATTCTCATGGTAGTATCAAGCAAGACTGAAAACCGTTGAAGTAAAACGAGACAATTGCTGATGAGAGACGAGCAAAACATGAAAGCAGTAGAGCTTTTATTATGCCACAGTCCACCACCTCTTGTTCTTACAGTCATGCATAAGAAAGAAGCAGTTCTATTTTATTAAACTAAAAACATTTTAGGACTCTGTTATAATGCTGCTCTGTGAAGTCTTAATAAAACACACAGCATATTAAAGCATTTTCCCTATTTTCTATAAAACAGGAAATCAAGTGTGTATGATGTCTTTAGCATGGCGACACAGTAGAGTGCGGCCATTATCACTAGTTAAAATGGCTTATTTCTCTGGATTTGAACATTCTTTGATTCATTTGGCATAATGTAAGTACATAAGTCAGCAAACTATACAACACTGTTCTAGGTGGTTTATGGATATTTTAATGAAAAACATAATAATAAATATATAAATATATAATTTTTGGAGTTTTACAATCATTCACTCTTGCTGTACAGCAGCTGAACAGCAGCATGGAAATAAAAATATATATTGGCTTTTTGTTTTTTCCTGCAGGTTTGTAGTGAAACCAGAGGGAGTAACTGATGATCGTTTCTTTTAAATGATGTGCGTGCAGTTTGCCATTATTTTCTGCTTTCATATTTTCTGTAATCTCAAAAAGAGTTCGATGTGCATTTGTTTACTGTAGTGTTAAGCTGAAACCAAATCCCGGCTGACTGGAGATTTGACGTACTGACAAAACCAAAAAAAAACCTGACGGTTGGTGGAACATCAATCCTCAAAAGGCCACTCGACTCTCTGTTATCTTATTAAAACTGCACTGCTAGCTTCTTCGTTCCCCACAAAAAAAGCTACACAGTGTGTTCCACATCCATGCATTGTTTACTAATGGTCAGGTTCGGAAGCATCGAGTTTGGGGATTAAAACATGGCAGAGGTGACCTTGCATTGCTAATAGGAAAATCCATGCTGTGTTGTTGTGTAAACTCTGGGTAAAACCACAGGATTCAAATCTCCCATTTTTTCCATATAAAATTGCAGTAGTAAAAATATATTGATTGCACAAAATGGTTTGTACCATGTCTCATATAATGCATTGATCTAGTCCAGTCTTTCATACCTGTCTGTGTCCTTGATTCAGAGCATTGCAGTTTCTGAGTTTCTCATGCTGGAGTCGATCCGGCCTTTTATACACACAGCTCACGTCAGCATCCCTCCTCTCACACACTAACACACATCCACACTAACACACACTGCATGCACTGTAGCAGTTACTGTGGAGACTGTGGCTGGGCTGCGGCACTTGCTCTTCATCCTGCGATTCAAACGAAGGCTAAAAATAGATCAGCAGACTCGTCCTTTGCACAATGATTATGACCCACACTCCCCTTGAGGACCATTATGTTTATATTCACTGTAAAAAATGCTTGAAATAATGAAATAATTAAGTTAACTTGTTTTTACAAATGTAAGTGGATTGAACACAAAAAAAATGTGTTGCCTCCCCCCCCCCCATTTTAAATAAGTAGTTTGAACAAACAGCAAACAGGTTTGTTTGTCAACAAAATTGCAATGGTTTTATTATTGTATATAATTCTGGAATCCATGGAAACCTCTCATGTGACATTCGCATTAATTTTTAATTCCCAAGGTCACGTTTTTAAGATTAATAGTCTGGATTGAAATACTGGATTAATTAGGGCTAATGCGTTAATAAATTATGAAGATAGAGGTCTATTGGATTTTCCACAAGACAAATGTTTCCTCTTGGGTGTTTTGCTTTTTAAGTTGCGTTGGAAAAAAGAAAGAGAGATAATTTGGTGGCGGACCAAAGACGTCATTTGTGGTTGTTTTTAATTCTTCAGCAGTTTACTGGGAGCTGTTACAGTTTACTCATGACTGTATTGATTGGGATTTCTTTTAATGAGAGCAGGGTTTCAGTATAAACAAAATGAACTTTGTTTTGGCCAGATTATTGTTCTACACTTTGTTTGTCACACCAGTTTGTTCTTTAATTTCCCTTGATGTATATTAGAGCCTTATTTTATCCGATTGCTGATTCTGATATCTTCTTGTGGCTTAAACCTGTATGTTTAATGGACCCTAAATTCTGAGACATCATGTAAAAATGCTTCTGTTCTGTTACTGTTTCACTTGTTTATACTGCAAAACCAAAAGCTTTTCTTACTTAATATCTAAAAATTCTTAAATTAAGAAGCATTTTCCAGACAAGTAAAAAAAGTCTTGTCTTGTTTTCAGAAATAATGTGTCAAAGTGAGTTTTTCCTGAAAACAAGCAAAAAATAATCTACCAATGGGGTAAGCAAAATAATCTTGTTTTCGCTTTAAAATAAGATAATTTTGTTTACCTTATTAGAAGATTATCTGGCTTATTTTAAGGAAAAACACTTAATTTTGAATTATAGTTTCTGAAAAAAAAATAAAATAAATAAAAAAAATATATTATATACAATAATAATAATAATGCATTTTATTTAAAGGCGCCTTTCTTGAAACTCAAGGTCACCGTACAGGACAGCAAGAGCAGACAGTTCAAATAAAAACACAATAAAAGTCGAATCGAATACAATACAATTTTTAAAAAGTGAGGCTGTTCTAAACAGATGTGTTTTGAGTTTGGATTTAAATTGTGAAAGAGAGTTTAAATTACGGAGATCAGGAGGAAGTGAATTCATACAATTGGTCTCTTTACATCCGGCGGAGCATGCCGAGTCGAATGATGTCTGATTTTCCCAGTTCAGTCATTTTGGCCGTCGACCATTTTGAATTATGTAAAAAATTGCTGTATTTTACGGATGCATTGGCAAATTTTTATGAAAGTCGGTATGTGTGTTCGAGACTGTGCCCTGAAGGTGCTCAAAGATTTGTCACAGCGCCCCCTTTTGGTCTAACGTTATAACTATAATTCTAAAAATGCTAATAACTTTTGATTAATTTTGCTTATTGTTGTGAAACTTGTCTTGATACATTCCTTGGGTTGTTTTAAAAATATCGATACCAATTATGCCTTAATTAACTGAACTTCCTGTCCACCATTTAGCCTTAAGTTAAAAACCTACAAAAACCTACATTGTTTGGCTGATTTGCAACAAATTTGACTCAGATCATCTTCAGACCATGCTGACGTATATTTATGGAATTTGTGTTGATAGGTGTAATGGTTTTTGTTTACTGCACTGACAAATGTGATGGCATGATGCCAAACTACATCTGAGGCTGTATCTCTGCGATAGTTAAAGATAATGACACCAAATTTTAGATCTGTTATTGTCGCCTCACACTGACCACACCATAATAATTTGGTAACAGCGCCACCTATGGGTCAAGAGTTACAAGACATTCATTAGCCATTATTAATGAAACTTGGTAATAACTTTTGACTGCATATGCTTTTTTTGATGAAATTGGTTTCAAATTTTTCCTTTGGTCATTCCGACAACACAGATACCAATTATGCCATAATCTGCCAAACTTCCTGTCTGCCATTTTGATTTTGTTCAATACATTCTTTTTTTTACTCCTCCTAGACCGTCGGTCCAATCTTCACCAGACTCGGATTATCTTTAGAACATGTAGACCAAAAGTTATGGAATTCATGTCGATAGACAAAACTGTTGTCATTTAGCACATGCGCAAACTTGATGTAATGCTGCCAGATGATATTACAGGCTGAATCACTGCAATGATTTAAAGTACTGAAATCAAACTTAATGTGTGTGATCTACGCCTGGCATTGACCAAACTACATCAGTTTGCACCACCTTCTGGGTAAAATTGACAAATTCTATCAATGAAAAAAATCATACAAATTGTATTAAATGACTTTTGAATAGTTTTGTCTATTGTCATGAGACTGGTCTTGTTAGATTCCTTGGATCATACCTAGAACATTGATATAATTTATTCCTCATTAACACGACTTCCTGTCCACCATCTTGAATTAGTTTGAAAATCTGTTGTTTTGAATTCTCTATAGATCGTTAGCCCAATTTCCACTAAGTTTGGCTCAGATCATGCTGCCAAAAAGTTATAGAATTTTTCCGTTCCTCTGTAGCTTGTTGCCGTGCTTGTTTGTGATGCAGCCGCTGGGATGCTTGGCCCCGATGATTAGGGGCCAAGCACTGCAGGTGCGACAGCACCTATTGTTTTCGTTAGCGTTCCTATTATTTATTCTTCTTCAGTATCTTCTTCCGCCGGATTTGATGATAGACAATGATAGAGAGCAGTGTCAACATGAACCACAGCAAAGCTGAAGTCTCTAACTAAAACTCTCTAGCACCACCACTTGTCCAAAGTTTCACTTATGTTTATCTTCATAACTTTTGAATCGAATGGGCTACAATCAAAATTGTTTTTCCTTTAATTCTGTTTTTGTTTTTGATTGAAAACCAAATTTGACTCAGGTGTTCTTCAGACCATGCTGGCAAAAAGTTTTGACAGGTTTTTTATTTACGCCACGGGCAAATATAGTGGGACGGTTTCAAAGATCATCTGAGGCTGTAATTCTACAATGTTTGAACATATTGATCCTGAACTTTAGGTGTGTCATTAGCACCTCACAATAACCACAACACATAAATTTGATAAAAGCGCCACCTAGTGGTCAAGCGTTATAAACCCTTAAATAACCATCAATAATAAATATTCTAAAATGACTAATAAATGTTGATTGCATAGGTTTATTGTGGTAAAATTGATCTCATCTTATTCCTTGTGTCATGTCGAGAACATTGATACCAAATATGCCATATTTGGGCAAACATCCTGTCCGCCATATTGATTTTGTTCAAAAACCTTCTTTTGCAAACTCTTCTTCAACCATTGATTCAATTGTCACCAAATTTGACTCCGTTCATCCTCAGACCATACTGACCAAAATTTTAAGAAATGATATCGAGCAGCGTAATGGTTTTCATTTACGACAAAATATGCTAGCAGGATGTGAAAGTGCATCTGACGCTGTAACTCTGCAATGCTTAAACATATTGACACTGATCTTTAGGTCTTTCATTGGTAACTTACAATGACTCCAACACATAAATTTGGTAACATCACCACCTAGTGGTCGGGAGTTATAAACCGTACACTAACCCTCAATAATGATTTATATATTTGCTAGTAACTTTAGACTGAATATGTTTATTGTGGTCAAATTGATCTCAACTTATTCCTTGGGTCATGCCAAGAACATTGATACTAAATATGCTCAATTTGGCTAAACTTCCTGAAATATCACCAAATTGGATCATTGTCAGATCATGATGACCAAGTGTTGTGAAAATCGTGTCAATAGGTAAAACGTTTTTTTGTTTACGGCACTGACAAATGTGCTCAAATGTGCTCATTCTGCCTCCGGACTGCTTTACCATTCTGGCTCTGAACTTCTTGGCCCCTTAATTGCTGCTTGCAACTATTATTATTATTATTATTAATAAATGTTTTTTTCAATATTATTATTATTGTTTTTTTTTTTGTTTGTTGTATTCCAGAGAGCTGTGTAACAATCATATTTATATTTCAGTAGTAATTTGTCACATGTGTATACCATATCACAACAGACACAAGAAAACCCAGAAGAGCTATTAGAAAACAAAAATAATTTGTATTTATTTTTACTTAACAACTCAAATGTAATTTCCCAATCATTAAGCTGTTTTAGACAGAAGCACTCTCTTTCTGCTTACACACATCTTTTTACTTATAGAGCACCATCTCGCCTTAATGTCACACAGTCCTTTTGTGAGGGAGAGCTCTTATGATTAGGCTGGGGTGCAGGTGGTTCTACAGGCTCGGCAAAATAGCATTTCACACACCATGGCTCTGTTCCACTGCATCACAGCCGTCGTATGGCTCACATGCACATCTTGCTTCCCTTCTGAGGTGTCAGACATGGTCTGCAGCATGGAGCGTTTAATTACTTCTATAGAGGTGTGAACGTACGAAAGCACCCTTAATTACACCTGTCTCAACCAACCTCCCCGCTTTGATAACCACAGACATGTGACGTTACTGCCTCTGAGTCTGAATGCTCTGATGTGCATTGAGGATTTTGAGAGAAAGGAACTATTTTTTTTTCTAATGACTACACCACCCTACAGCACTTTTGCTGAATGAAATCAGCTTGGAAATTCAATTTCTTACATATTTATAGCTACTGGTTTCAAAAATACTGTGTTTTTTTCTCTAACATGTCACTTTTTCCTACAGAAATATTGTGTTTTGCACACGTAAACAGCTTTTCAGTCCAAACAGCTAACACTTTAAACTGTTGTAGTTGTGCATGTTGTGTGTGTGTGTTGTTCAATTATGCAATTTGAATACTTCTAGTTGTTAATTACAAAACTGTTGACATGTTTAATGCTTTTACTTTTTTGAGATGTGATACTCACATTTATTTAACAATTGTAAAGGTTTCTGTCTTATTTTGAGAAACAAAAACATTGTATGTTGTTGTGGAAAGATTTTAATTATATTTTATAACTTAAATGTCTTTTTTCAAAGATATTTTTTCGACATGCAGGTTGTGTTCTTACTTTAATAGATTTGTGCCAACCTCCAGCAGCTGGTGCTTCAATCGTTTTATGCATGGATGTTTTTATGATTAGCATTGATGAATTTAGATGAGTTGTGTATGTGGTGTTTTTAAAGATGTCTTTCAGCTGACCGCTTTTATACATTTCTATCCATTACCCCCTTCTAATCCTCCTTTCTTCCTCAGGCTCAACTTTAAAGACCCAGAGGCTGTCCGAGCCCTCACATGCACCCTGCTGAAAGAGGATTTTGACCTAACCATCGAGATCCCCCTGGAACGGCTCATCCCCACCGTCCCGCTCCGCCTCAACTACATCCACTGGGTGGAGGACCTGATCGGGGGGCAGGGCAACCCGCAGAGGGGCATTGACATTGGTATGCCAGCTCAGACTCATGGCTGTTATCCTGTTAAAGCTGTTTGTGGTTCCTCAGGCTGGTGGTACAGCGTTTGGCAGGGCTTTCTGTTGGTTTATACAAGCTGGTGAAGAGTAAGCCAGAGCTGGCAGTCACATGCCACCAGATCCTCTGGATTAAAACTCCTCCTTCATCACATCACATTCATCCTCAGCCTGCAACTCTGTCCTGTCTCTCTCTAAATGCCTTTGTTTACATGTACATTATTTTTAGGATGATCAATGTTACAGTTGTCTTGAGAGAATCATGCAGTTGCTGCAGATTCCTGGTCCTTCACATCCCTTAGGTGCTCTATTAGATTGAGATCTGGTGACTGATTGAGTATAATGAAATCATTGTCATGAAAAGAAACCAGTTTAAGAGGATTTAAGCTTTGTAAAATGGCGCATTATTATAGCCTTCACTGTAGTCATAAATGGGTTGCTGGCTTGTTTGCTGTGGTGTTTAATTAATAAAGGGCCCAAAGTTAGAGTTTTTTTATGGTCCTAAAATCTATACCAGAAGAGCTTCTGCATATAAACATGCAAGTACATGCTTAAAGTGTTGAAATGTGAATCACTCATCACTCCATAATGATAAAGTCTTGGGTTGGGTCTAATTGGAAAAAAAACACATTTTATTTAAAATCACACAAGGATCCAAGGACATTAATATTGAACCATGTCTTTTACAGTCCAATTGTGCAGAGCCTGTGTGAACTGTACACTGCGAGGCTTAGTGCTTTAATCAGACTTTTTTTTCTCAGATTTTATATATTTGAATAGCCGTTTACATTGTTGTTTTAAATTTGGCCAACATCAGATGTCAAGAGTGAACTGATCATTGTCCTAAACTGATCCACATGTACAAAAGAACTACACACAGTGTAAACTTTCTAATTATGTACACAATATGTGTACTGTATTATGTGAATAAAGCACATTGTCAGATTATGCTTTAAAAACCCATCTGGACATCTGGCATTAAGAATTTTCCCACAGAACTGCCACTGGATAATTTTTCTTTATCAGCCAAATCCCCATTATCCCAGCACATCAGCAGTTTCTGAAAAACTTAGAGCAGTCCTGGGGACTGGTTGTTGACATGTTCAGAGTCATTTAATTCACCTTTTTCCTTCATTCTAAGGCTTGTTTTGAACTTTTGGACCATGTCTACATGCTGAAATTCATGGAGTTGCTGTCATGTGATTGGCAGATTAGAAATTTGTTTAAGTGGAAAATGGGAAAAGTGGTGTCTTTATCTCCTTTAAAGCATTGATGTTGTATCCATACATCTCCGTCCACGGTCACGTCTCTGGCCGTTTGTATCAGATTGTGTGAGTGATGTAGTTGTGGCTCTGTTGATTGGGTTAGATCGCAGATTGAGAACCTTTGCCAGCTCTGAGATGAGATTAGCACTCTTAGTGTCGCACACATGATGAATAGCTGGAAATCTCTTTTATTCAGACCTTATGGGGATCATCTGTGTTTATTTCTGTGGTAATTTCAGCCCATTTTAAGACTGGCTGACTGGATAATGGATGGCCGTAGCTGTACTGCCTCAGTCTAACTGCATTACGGTCATATGTCACACTGTCAGCCAGTCGCTTGCACTTCACATTATCATACTAATACTTGCTTTACTTGAGAGTCCCAGCGTTGGTAGTACATTTATATTTGTATACGTTTTTCTTTTTTGTGTGTGTGAATTTTCTGTTTGCAGTATAAATGAAAATGTAGCAAATACAGTTAATGCAAAGGAGTTGCATTCATACATTCAGATTTTTATTATACATCTTATATTTATTATATGTTATATTTCTGTATAGAAAAAAAATAGCATGAATACGAGTACACCGTTTCTGGTAAAGCTGAATGTTGATATTCATATTTATTTTAACATTGTGTTCTAACTACACATGCCGCGATAGAATGTATATTTTCCATGTTAAAAGGAATTTTTGCACAATTTCTATTTTAGAAACCATTTCTATTTCCACGACGTTGTGGCAGAACAACAGCATAATACTACTAAGACTATGATAACCTCAGGTACAGATTATGTGCTTTATTCAGTGTTAAATGCTACCAGTGTCAGTTTAAATGCCATTTTACGTGACGTTTATTGCCATACTAGTGAAAGCAGCAGATAGTTAAGCTCAGATCTTGACAATAAAATACACTTGTGCTTAGAACATGGTGTACATTTTAATCGTTTGGGTATTTCCCCAAGGTTTTGTTTTGTTTTGGTTTGAATTTTTTTTTTTTGTCAAGATTTGTATTTCAAACAATTATGAAAATGCTATAAAAATCATAAAAATCTGAATATATAAAAATTGGAAAAGTATTGGAAAATATATTTGCGTTGGTGTTACACCCGTACACATTCAGATTTTATTTCATTTTATTGCATTTTAAATTATAATCCTTTCATCACATAAATAAGTCATATTTGAAGATAAATTCTCATTCCTGTTAACTAGAAGCTTTTCCTTTATTCTGTGTTCATCTTAGAAAATACATTTTTGTAAAGCCAGATAACATTTCACCAGTATTTAAGCATGTGATGTGACATGTATTTTCGTCTGTGTGCAGGTACTGGAGCTTCCTGTATTTACCCCCTTCTGGGAGCCACAATGAATGGCTGGTTCTTCCTGGCCACAGAAGTGGATGACATCTGCTTTAATTATGCAAAGAAAAACGTTGAACAAAACCACCTGGCAGAGCTCATTAAAGGTACGTGCGATACAAAAAGAGAGCTCGACATTTTCTCTCTGTGATTTAACCCACTGAAGCACAGAATCGTGTGTGTTTTTTAGTGGTGAAAGTCCCCCAGAAGACTCTCCTGATGGATGCGCTGAAGGAAGAGTCCATTGTCTATGATTTCTGCATGTGCAATCCTCCATTCTTCGCCAATCAGTTAGAAGCAAAGGTACATTCGGCTGCAGTGTTTGAACCCTCAGGCAGTTTTCCAGCATCGTCTGTCCTTTTGTGCGCATGACAATAGCTGTGATGCGTTTGTTGTGTTTGCTCCGTCAGGGGGTGAACTCGAGGAACTCGCGCAGACCTCCACCCAGCTCTATCAACACCGGGGGCGTCACTGAGATCATGGCGGAGGGTGGAGAGCTGGAGTTCGTCAAACGAATCATCCATGACAGTCTGCAGCTGAAGAAGAGGCTCAGGTCACTCGCATATATCTAATAATCCCACACAATTACATATAAAAGCACCCAAAATTCAGTCATATAATGCCTTGAAAGTGATTTTACAAGTTTAAACACATGAGCAGCCTGGATGATTAGTTTGGGATGATGTCCAGTCGTCATTTAAGATATAGAAAGTTAATTTGCAAAAAGGTGGAGGAATATGAGGAATATGTGGAATATTTGTACTTTTAATTTTACATGTTCAGTAATGGTTTTATCTTTGAAAATGTTTGAAAAAGGTTTCATATGCACAACAAGTAATACAATACTTGAAGGGATATGTTTATGTTTATATTCTAATATTAGTTTATGTTAATATTTCTAATATTAGTTCTTACATTTATTTTATATCATGGAGTTAATATAAGTATAAATACAATTGAAATATTAAATGGTTACATGGACATTTACATTAAAAAACATTTTAATATACTATTATATTATATTATATTATATTATATTATATTGTTTTATTTTATATTATATTAGTGCAAATATTTAGAAAAAAACGACATAGTCCAACACATTATAGTAATTGTATATTTTTCATGTTATTGCAGAAAGATATTTAATAATATAATGTTAATATTTGCATTAATTATTTATAGTAATAAAAATAATACATGGAATATTTTTAACGTGAAGCTTGTGGTTTTAGTGCGTGTTTAATGCATAATGTAAAACAATGGCTGCCACCGAAATTGCCTACTACTTGATTAGGTGTCGCATATGAATTTGAATTTACCACACAATCGTTAGAAAAGTACGTTCTATACAGTATGAATGTGAGTAGTATGAATGGAACTCGGACGTACTACATCCGCCATTTGTCATGATCGTGTGACCTACCCGCGTCAGTTGCCTCACTTCACTCCAATTCATGAATTCTCTCGCAGTGCATCATGGGATAGCATAGTGTCCATCAGATGCGCACTTCAGAATCTCACCGGAAGTAGTAGGTCATCCTGTACTTTTCGCAAACTGTTTTGAGTACAATGAATTCGTACATATTACTCTGCTCGCATACTGTTTTTAGCGTACTATATAGTATGGAAGTATGCGATTTCACACTCAGCCAATGACTGGAATTCTGTTAAATATGGAGTATACATACAATGTTTTTACTTATTAGGTGTTGCCAATTCTCTTAATATGACCAAACAGAGACTGATATATCAGTTTGGCACAGTTGTAAGCACATGAGGACGTGTGAGCAGTGTAATGAGCAGGTAGTAAACCAGCGCACATGTTGCGATCTGCAGATGAGCTGTTTTACACTCAGAGAGCCAAAAAGGGGCAGGGCAGATGGGTGCTGGGATGGATCTGTCATACAGAGTTTGCGTAATTAATTGACAGGCAAAGTAAATAATGACCCGGGATGGTATCCGGTGTGCACGACGGGAGCAGCTGTGTGTGTGTGCGTGCGACTGGGGCAGACGGAGAGCCCCTATGTGCCAGGACTGTCAGTGGAGCGCTGGAGTGAAGAAGACCACATGAGGCCTGCTTAACCATGACATGAGCTCAACCACAAGAGAACAACAGCACTGTGCGTTTGTGAGCGTACAGTTGCACAGTTGAACAGTATCTTTTCCTGTTTACTGGATTAGATATCAGATGTAGTTTTAAACTATATTTTTAGGAATACAATTAAGTTGTTTTTTACAGTGATGGACAAATTGTGCTTAAGTAAAAGTATAGAGACCCTAATAAAGTATCTAAAGTTCTAATTTAACTTCAGTCACTTGAATTTTTATATATTTGAGTAAACATTTCAGTTTTTTTTATTTAGTTATCACTAAGCCTCTCTACTTTCTGAAGTGTGCATTCAGTGGGCATTTTACTGTCCCATGAGGCTAGAGTAAAGGAGCTACATAACAGATTTTGTTTGGTAATAACATGGTGAAATATAGTATGTCTGAATTTGACACAGCACATACTTTGTCAAGTAATTACTATTCAAAAAAAGTAATTACATAATCAGATTAAGTACATACTTTGTAATTCCTAAGAGGTCTTTCACACAGAACACATCTTTGCATCTACAAACATGAGACACTGTATTTATATTTATATTTGAATTTTTTTTTCTTCTTAAAAGCCTCCTCTGCCATGTTGCTGTCAAATGAAACGGGTGTCATGCCAACTTGCCACTGTAATAGAAGATTCCAACACTTGGCAGGCCTCTGAGTTCTTCTGATTAGTCCACTGCTTTGGAACTGACATTGATGAGTGAAGCAGCGTGCATGTAAAACTTGAAATACTTTGAACTTGACACTGCTTCTTAAAAGCACGGCACTTGTGTGCTAGGTGCTGCAAAAGACGCAACCGTAATGAACTCGCACATCTGTCAAGGGCATTTACATAGAAAAACAATGGAAAAGTAGGGCATTGGAATGGAAAACCATGTTCTTTTTACGAAATTATTTTTGAAAAATATCAACCAGCCATGTGCTTCGTTTCTAAATTAATCATTCAGCTGCTTTGAATGAATCATTTAGATGTACGCTTCAGCGAATCACTCGATAAAACAGGGAACTGCTGCCACCTACAAATCAGGCAAAATCACACTCATAAAATATTTTATGTTTAATGAGAATTATTTAGAAGTTCCCCATAATATAAAAATGTAGAATGGGGCTTACAGACCGATGACTGTGTGTGTGCATGCGTGCGTGTGCAACATATTTTCTGGGATAAATACACTTCAATCTTCTTCTTTAGTTGTGAATTAATGGGTGTCCGAGGGTTAATCTGGGCACTTGTCCATCTCACTGTGCTTCAAGCTTCCTCTCTCAAGGGTTCAGACTATGCAAGCCTGCTGTAGTAAAAGCAGTGTGTGTGTGTGTGTGTGTGTGTGTGTGTGTGTGTGTGTGTGTGTGTGTGTGTGTGTGTGTGTTGGCAGGTGTTCGTAGATCCAGCCAGGCGCTCTGATTGGCTCTCTGAGCTGCCTCTTCCTCTTCAGCCCCTCCATCTGTAATTACTGCCAGTCTTCCTGCAGCTCCTCCTGTCTCACTTACAGCCTAAATACAACTCTGATTTTTTTTTTCCTCATGCCAGACAATCTGTGCCATTGAGAGTGTAATTGTTACTACTTCCTCCTTAGGGTCTGACAGCTGAAGAGAAAGCATAATAAACAGCCCTTTTCAAGTGGTAATAGATGCTGGAGTGCCCCGATATTAGCCCTTCGCACCATGTGCCACACAGCCTCCCTCCACTCCACTTCACAGAGCATATGTGGATATTAGGCCTCTTTAATATTTCATTTGACAAAATGAAATGATTGTCACAGGGCCTCACGGTGGTGCAGTGGGTAGCACGTTCGCCTCACAGCAAGAAGGTCGCTGGTTCGAGCCTCGGCTGGGTCAGTTGGCGTTTCTGTGTGGAGTTTGCATGTTCTCCCCGTGTTGGCGTGGGTTTCCTCTGGGTGCTCCGGTTTCCCCCACAAGTCCAAAGACATGCAGTACAGGTGAATTGGGTAAGCTAAATTGTCCGTAGTGTATGTGTGTGAATAAGAGTGTGTGGATGTTTCCCAGTGATGGGTTGCAGCTGGAAGGGCATCCGCTGCGTAAAACATATGCTGGATAAGTTGGTGGTTCATTCCGCTGTGGCGACCCCAGATTAATAAAGGGACTAAGCCGAAATGAAAATGAATGAATGAATGAAATGATTGTCAGGCCCCTAAGGCTCCATATATGGTGCAATGTGTTCAGCTTGTTCTTATGGTAGATTTTCCCTTGATGACCCAAACCCAGCCTTAAGCATTTTGCTTTCACAAGATCATGTTAAATGCAGATAATCAATTTAGTCTCAGATTAAAAAAGAGACTAAATGATTAAAATAAACTAAAGGAGTAAACTTTTTTTTTATTATTTAAATGCTGTTAAGTATTGTAAATATTAGTAAATAATTGGAAAAGTTTAGAATTTTAAATGATAGATATTTTGTATGTGTGTGTGTGTGTGTGTGTGTGTG
>CAIGQW010024412.1:4220711-4234038 GCA_903798125.1 Danio choprae
TGTGTGTGTGTGTGTATATATATATATATATGTATATATATATATATGTATATATATCTATATATATATACACACACATATACATACATATATAACGAATGCTCTACAGCATTGATAATGGAATGTGTTCTCAATATGTTTCTCTCCTCTTGAAGACTCCCTACTGTCCTGCAGTTCACTGTCTCAGTGGTCACCATGGATACGGTCACATGACTCTGCCTTTATTCAGTCAGTGCATGTTTCATGGCAGCACAGTCTGTGCTACTTTGATAGGATCTCCAGAGTAAAGACTGGAGAGTGAAGCCCTGTACTGCTAAAAAAATGGCAGATTATTGCCAATGTTAATGTGCTGGATTTATTTCTGCTTTAGTTTTTAGGAATTTAGTAGTAGTGAAAGGCAAAAAAGATGCATGGGTGGGTCAGAGAGAGAGAGAGAGAGAGAGAGAGAGAGAGAGAGAGAGAGAGAGAGAGAGAGAGAGAGAGAGAGAGAGAGAGAGAGAGAGAGAGAGAGAGAGAGAGAGAGAGAGAGAGAGAGTAAAATATTTAGATAATCAAAAATGTAACTGTTTTTGCTGTAATTTGGAACAAATAAATGTAGACTCAGGATATATAAAAATGTATACCTCAATATAGGGATCCAAATAAACTATTTCATAACTAACTGAATGTGTCCATGCCTTTATAGACAGATATTTAAATCCTATGTCTTTCTACTACAGTTGTGTTGTGTTGTTTGTTATAGAAGTTGTTCACAGCAGACTGTTAATCGATACTCGCAGTCTGTTTGAATAGTGGCTGCATCACAAACAGCACGTCATCGGGTCGGTCTGCAGGTTGCGTTTTCGTTCTCAGTTGTTGGCGTGCGAGACGCGCAGAATGACACCCATGTGAGCAGATACCATGCCTTGTGTGTCTGCTTTCCTATTGGCTGCTTTAAGCTCATGTTTTATTAATAACGCAGAGGCGTGGTGTGTGTAGGTGTATTGCGCAAAACCTGGATTTGACGTTTCTATTTTAGGCGATCTGCTTTTGTCCTTTTAGCCAACATACATGAAATGCGTTAGTACACGACTCGCGGAGCGTATTTCATCTTGGGTGTTACTGTAAATCGTCGAATATAGGCGTGGATAAAACAAATATCCATGTCCGTGTTTTGAAAGCCCAGCATGTGTAGGGCGGGGTCACTGAAACGGGGGGCGTGGCCGAGCTGTCTGTACAATGGCCCGATATGTTGACTGAATAACCCGCCATCTTGTTGTGACTCCTCTACGTGCGTGGAAGAGTGTGACTTCACGGGGGATCCAGTCACGTCTTTCCTTTTATTTTATTATTATTTTTTTAAACAGACGAGAAGATTGGGTCCCGAACAGAAGCGTTTGAATACAGAGAGCTGAATTTCGCCATTCGTTTCTTGGACCATAAAACGAAACCGAGATGAGTATCGAGACGCTTTTAGAGGCGGCGAAGTTTTTGGAATTGCAAGCCCTGCAACAACAGAAAGCACGTGGTAAGAAATGGAAAATATGGGCACACAAACCATTATGACAGACAGAGAGTCACTTTAATGTATCAGTATTGCTGTTTAATGTTGTAGCAGGTTAATGCGAGACATTGTTGCACGGTTTGCCACAGTCCGCGTGAAAGCAGGACTGCGTGCAGTGCGTGACATTCAGCATGAACGTTATAACACCTCCCAAATAATAACAATACTGCAAAACTGAAACGTAATCTTCATACGCTTACTTGCTGTGAAACCTTAGTAAACCGGCGTTTTCCGCATAGCGACAGCCGTGTGTTTAAAGGAGGAGATTGTGTGTTTCTTGCTTTAACTGTTGGAATAGTTCACGGTTGAACACTTCATTCAATGCAGTGTCCATGTAGGAAAACATACCTGCTTGCTTTTAAGGGCGGTGGCTTACAAGTACGTGCGCGAGTGCCAGTTGCGCTTTATATAATGACCCGGAGATCACATTACGCAGCTTTCATTCGCTTCCCTTTTGTAGGCACAAATTGTCACGATGTTGTGTTTACTTTGCACGTGTTGTTCTTCGGTGCAATAGTTTACGTTTTTATGCATTTCTCACTATTGTTTTCGCTCCCGCGCTGCGTGCGTCCGCTGGCGCTTTCTGGAGAGCCTCGGTGACGTGTCGTCTTTGTCACGCCCAGTTGACGTGTCTGGTGTAGCCACGCCCTCCTCTGCGATCCGCGTGGACAGAACCCCTCCCCCGGTGTTCCATGTGCGCTGCTCTGTGCGGGAGGGGCTTTACAACCAGAGGGAAAGTAGGACAGTAACCCCCTGCCTGCCTTTCCAAAATGTTCTGCAGTTATATAACGCACTCCTCCGGCTTGGGATCATCGTGTTGGTCTCTAAAAATGTAGTATTCAGAGAATTACGTATTTAGTGGTGATCGTGCAATCAAAAAATTTAGACCTTTTATTAATTAATCGTCAAAGATGTGCATATATAAAATGTGCAAATATAAAAGACAGATTTCATTTCGGTAACTGATTGTTAAAAAAAAAAAAAAAGAGTGAGAGAACCATTAATATTTAATCGATCTAGTTTTTATTGCAGTCTCAGGGGTGATTTGGGGGCCCTAAACAATTCCAGGTATGGGACCCAAACATTAAAACGCGAAACATTCTCTTTCTCAATAGATATATATTTTTCGTAATTAAACTGTATGTTAAAAAATATTTTAAGTGGAACCTTTATCATCTTAATGTAAAAAATAAATACAATAAATTCACAAATAAAAAAAACAAGTTCACAAACTAACTGTATGTACAGTTAATAAGCCATATTTGTGATTAGATTTTGCAGTACCTAAGGAATGTTCCACTGTTTATGAGGGCCCTTGGTTTTGAAAATAAGTAATAACATTAAAAACCTAACGGTTATAGACAGATTTTACAACAGATGATAGAAAATTTATAAACAAGCTATATGATTAATTTAGCCAATTCTTGTCGTTGGTCGGCACCCCCTAATTTCCCGGGGCTCTAAGCGGCTGCTTACCTCGCTTATTGGTCAAGTCCGCCCCTGTGCAGTCTATTACAATATTATCGATTTTTTTCCACTCTGAGATGTAGCAATTTTCATTAATGCAAAACATTGTGATAAATAATGAACATGCACAATATTGTAAAATCATGAACTTTCAACTTTTTGATAGGCTTATATACGAATATTTTGATTGGATTTAGTGGACTTTTTATTTTCGAACATGATAATTTTTACATTGTAATCTGGCCAACATGGTTTAGGTGTTAAAGGAAAATCGTTAGATTCTTTATAGGTATTAATTGTTAACATTTTACAGTAAGGCCCCAGTTGTTAACATTGGCTAACTAAAGCGACTATGAAACCTTCTTGTAAAGCCTATTTGTTAATTAATTCTTAGGTGATTTTAATGTTTATATACTGACTAATATAAGTAACTATTTATATTTAACGGAGCTAATAATCTTCATTTAACTAACATTAACATAATATCTGTAAGGAATGTAGCTGTTTCTCATTGTTGATGTTAGTCAATGCGTTAACTAATGTTTTCTAATGACCCTATTGTTAATTGCTAAATATTATACTTGATAATTCTATTGCAGTTTCATTCATTTGAAACATGTCTTGACTCTAAATATTTAACATAATAAACAAAATACTTGTTAAAGTAAACTTTTTACATCTTATTACAATACTTTCATGAAAGTTTTTGCAATTAGCGTGACAATTTAATGATAGTCAGGAGCCAGTTCTATTGGTTAACCAGTTCAAAAATATTTCCAGCACAATATTTATGCTGGGTGAAGTTGACATGGCTGTCAATGTTTTCTGTATTTACAAATATAATAGTTTATGTACTCTTTGTCAGTTGCTAAATGTCAAGTATTCTCAGATGATTAGTGGGACAAATAGTCAGCGCTGGCTTTCGATGTGGTTGAAATCTTGTCGATCAGTTTCACTTCTGTATGTTGCACCACAGCTGACTGTAATTCTACTCAGCATGTGACTCTGTGAAGCATTCAGCCAGCCGTTTGTTAAGCTGAGCTGTAAACTGCATCACTAACTGGTGGACAGTCATTTCCTGTGTGCTATTATACCCTTTGCCCTGTTGCTGTTAAATAAGTATAACAACCTACTTTAGGCAGTCAAGTGCAGTGCTGTGAAATTATGTAAAGGAACACTCGAGCTTCTGTTCCTTGCACAATCCGAGCAGGAATAGAACTAGTACTGAAGGAAAAATGAAACCATTACACTTGGTGATTTTGACAAATTCCTCTTTAGCATGTAAGGCAATCATCAGTTTTTTTGTGTATGTATTTTTACGGCATTATATACATGCATATCTGTAGCAGAAACAAACTTTCATATATAATTTTAGGCATAAGATACAATTGCGAGATTGAAAGTTGTGAGAAATATAGTCGGCATTGGATAAAGCCTGTAAACTCAAAATTGCAAGAAACCCACAAGAAATAAAGTCTGAAATTGTGAAATTGAAACTCAGACCTGCACGGTTGAAAGTCAGAATGGCGAGTTATAATACTATTGAGAGATCACAGTTACAATTCAGAGTTTCTAATCTCAAATCTTTATTTATTTATTTTAAATAAAGAAAACAATTTGACAAATGTGGAAGTTAATATGCGTTTTGTTTGGCTTATTCTGTTACATACTTGCAGTTTCTGGAATTTATTTAAATTCTGACAAGGAATGGCGAGATCAAAACTGAAAGGGTCAACTTTTCTTCCTTCACAATTGTGAGACCTGCAAGATTTAAACTCGCAATTGCTAGAAAAAAAGTTACAATAGCTAGAAACATTCTAGAAAACATATTTATTTCTACTTTTTAAAAACTATTTGAACATGTATGTTTATTTCAGTTTTAGGGAGGAATGTTGCGAGATTTAAATGCAGTTACAAGTTTATGTCTTTATGTCTCTTTTTTGTTTGTTTTTCAGAATTGCAAAAAAAGTACAAAAATTTATATATAACTGTTGTAGTCAACGTTTGAAGTAGATCAAAACGTTTATCATTGTTGTTGCAAGAAAACAACAGGTTTAGATCTACATCTATCTATCTCTCTCTCTCTCTCTATATATATATATATATATATATATGTATGTTTTATATATATATATATATATATATATATATATATATATATATATTACAACTTTATATTTTGCAATTGGCTTATTTAGAACTGCTTGTGTAAGACTATTTTGTACAATTGCAAGATATAAAGTTGCAAAAAATATATAAAATCTATTTTATATAATTCAGTTTTTATCTCATATTTCTGAGTTTACATTTCACAATTTTATGACTACAAATATGATCTTTTTGTCTTAGAATTGGGAGTTTATTAAGCTAAGAAGTCTAAATTGCACTAAAAACTGTGAGTTAAAGTTGTAATATCTTGTTATTCATTTGTTTTGTTTTTTATTGTTGGAGGAAACATGTTTCCATACATGTATAACTAGCATGAGCTATGATGAATGTCTCATTAATCAGCTGTTAACAGCCCCACTGTCAGGAAAGGGAGTGTGTTTATTGTGAGGTCACATTTCACTCACTGACTTGAAAGGCTTGTCATTTCAAACGTATTGTGCTTCCTCGTGTATTCTGGTAATGACCTATTTAGTTCCATAGGAACTAGTGCTCCACCCTCCCGCACCACTTTTCAGCAGGAGGAAGCTTGAACTGTTCAAATAGCACAGTGGTGACTGGTTGGGGGGTGGATTTGCAGCATTCTAATAGGCTGAGATTATTATGCAGTGCTTTCACCACCCCTTTGCTGACACATACGATAAGAATGTCTCTTAAAGTCTCATCCTCTGAGTGCACATGATTTCACAATGTCCAGCTTTTCACTTTAATGTGTGATCCATGACAGAAACACACACGGCTGTATCTTTTTCATTTGATCCAGGTCACCTGTGACCTCTATATTACTCTGCATGGGCGATAAGAGGATTATTAATAACGAGTAGCATTAGATGTAACCAATGTGCAATTATTATTTTTATTTCTAAATTTTTTTTGCCTGCATTATTTGGCTAATAGGATGGTGATGGTGATGCATTTTAAAGTATGTCATTCAGGCTGTTATGCCCGTGTCATTAGACGAGTACTGAAAAGTAGCGTTGTGAGGGATGTACAGGGAATGACTTGACTCGGATTAAGCAATAAAATCGCTCTTTGGGATAATTCTCTTTGAACCCTACAAGAGTGAGCTAATATATAAATGCACTTTTAGCTAAGCAAAGCCTAGGTGTTTATCAGGTGAATTCAGCTGCTGTTCAAGAAATGGTTTAAAGATGGTGTTTTATGTTGGTCAAAGACATTTCGGTGTCTGCAAGTAATTTTTATTATATTTTGAATGTGGCAAAGTATAAAGATTTGAAGGTGTTGTTATCTACACTCATTTAAATATTTTGTTTGAACAAAATGTTGGTATTTTGTGGTGTAAACCATACTATTGATAGTATAAATACTTAAATTGACAAATAATTAGTATTTTGAGACTCCACTGTGATCTTTCTATATATGTGTCATCAAATGATTCTTGTTCTAAATGAGCCTGACAATATTTTTGTTAATATTATTAATATAAACTATGCTGTGACACTGAATGCAGGTTAGTGGGCATCTTGTGTACATTACTGTAAAATGTATTGCTAAAAAAAGAAGAAAGTTTCAAATGTATTTTTAAAGAAATATTGAATACTTGAAATACTTTAAAATTGTAATAATATTTCTCTTTATTTTAGTCTTTAATGTATTTTTATCGTGGCAGAGAGAGCTCAAATGTGCTGCAAGTTAATAAAACACATGCAAATAGAAAAACACTAAAGACATTCTCATCAATTTGACAACATGCATGCAATAACTTGCAAATAACGCAGATCTCACTGGAAGTGTCATACAGTTTCCTGCTAATTGTGTATTTGTGCGATCAGGATCAGCCAGGTTCGTCACTTAGGTGTGACAAAACGCATCTTAAAACCAGGTGTGAACAGGGTCCAAGTAACCTGTTAAGCAAAAAGGTAATTCAGGCCATCAAAACTGCTGGTGTCATGTGGACAAAAGGGTAAATGAACATAAATTTTTGCATATTGCTCTAAATCTGTATCCATGTCGGCAGCCATTTGATCAAATAAATGTAGCCTCTATGAGCATAATTGGGGCAAGGGGGTTCAAGATGATTGAATGTGTTACTGCCTGGGTTCAGTCTGCCTGCAATCCTTTTACTCTGAAAATACATGTAACTTCCTTAACTGCTTTGCTATTGAACAATAGTGGTGGTCCTTCGGTGTATGACATACAGTAGCTCTAGTTCTCCTCTCTGAGTGCAAAGCGTAGTTTGTGTCCTCTGCTTCTCTTAAACAATGTGCAGCGGAATGTATAATTGATGCTAAAGGTTTGGCAGGGGTTCAGAAGGCTGTCCCATGGTGTTATGGAGTTCTCCTCTGAGTATGGTAGGAGGAAGACGAAGAGCATCATGTTTCCATTTATGCCAGAGAAACATTAGCCTGAAGCCTGAACATGATGTGCTCTAACTGAGTAATCTCTGTCCTCCACTGTTAACCAGTAACACTCGCTTGTCTGTGTGTACACACAAAAAAGCTTCTTTAAAGGAATTCACTCTGATATAATGTCAGGCTGGGTTATGAGCCTGTATTGATTTGTGGCTGACCTGTTTCCATTATATAGGCCCTAGTTTAGATGTGATGTCATTATATCATGTGCTCGAGGTCAAAGGTTGCCTGTTGTGTGCAGCATATAGTTCTGCATTTTTTTAACATGGGTTACTGGTGTCTCTGCAGATGTCTATTTTATGTGGATGTTTGCTCATGTATGTTATAGACCGATTATATTGGCTAATGACAGATTTGTAGTGAATTTTGTGTAAATGCTGAATGAAATGAGTTTATCATAATATATTAATGCAGTATACTAATATCATTACAATTAAAATAGAAATATAAAAAAACGTATAAAAATGACATAATGCAGATGATGCTACAAAAACCTGAAACTAAAATGAAAGCTGAATCAATAAAAGTAAAAATGTGTATATATAAATATAATAGAATAACTGATCAAAAATGTGATTATTCATGCTCATCTACATGAACTGAGATTACTGCGAAATCATGTTTGTCGTTAATGTAATAGTAACACTTTTTAAATGTTATCTTTAGCATATCTTAAAAATTAATAATCATTTACATATTTATACAATATTTACATATTATACAATACATATACATATTAGCCTATATATATATAAAAAGTTTGTTTTGACATATGTGTGTGTATTTATTTATATATATATATATATATATATATATATATATGATACTCACACATACATAAACAAAACAATTTTGTTACATAAATATTTAAATTTATATGCAATTTGTATCATATACACACATAATTTATATCTAAATATAAATAAACATTTTCTCAGATATGTGTATTTATATATACATAATAAATAATTCACCGTAAACACACTTGAAGTGTCAAAACAAACTTTTATTTTAAATGCAATTAATCGCAGCACTAGTGTCAATATAGCCCATATAAGAACCAACACATTCTGATTTTATTTGATATTATACATGTTTTATGATATTTGTTATAATAAAATAATTATAATGTAATAATGTTTTTGTTTTTCCCCCCAACAGAAGAGAATGAGCTGCAGGAGCGGCGGCGTCGTGAGCAGGAGGCAGAGAAGCGGAGAGCAGAGCTGAACTCTTACACTCAGCCCATTCGACTGAACCACGTGACCTACATGGAGGAGTCTGGCCCTGAGCGTCGGCACATACCTGCCCCGGCCCAGCCTCCACCCCCTCCTCCACCCATGCCCATCACCGTCATCCCCATCCCGCTGGTGTCCAGCACCCCTCCTGCCCTCCCTCCACTCCCCACCACCTCCCTCAGCCCGTCCGCTGCGCCCCGTCTCACACCACCCAGAAAGGATGCTTCGCCACTGCCAAACCAGCACCCGCGGCCCCTCGCCCCGACTCAGGTCAAAACAGAGCCCACGTCACTGCCTCAGTCCAATGGCACAAAACCAGCCCAGCAGATCCAGAACTACCCCGGCTCCAATGTCACATCATCCCAGCATGCGCTGCTCCCTCAACCTGTGCCTCCGTCACTTCAGACCAGCCCCGTCGGGAGAGGAAGCCCACCTGAGGACCACCGTGGTTTGGATGGCAAGAAGAGGCCTGGAGGGTGAGTGAGGAGTTTGTTTATGAGCACATTTAAAGGTCCTGTGAAATTAGAATAATGTGTTTTTTTTATGTTTGTATCAGTATGTTAGTTTTAAGAACATCTAAAAGCTAGTGTGCTACAAAACAGTGTCAAAATTCACGTTTACAAGATCTGAATCTAATACAAACATCTAAAGCTTTCAGTTTGTCACTTCCACCTAAATGGATTTACACTTTTTTTCCTGTCACCTCAAACTTCAGTTTCTCATCAAATCTTGACCAATCAAATGCTCTAGTATCTGACATGCCCCGCCTCCTTCAAGACGCTTCATATTTGCTTTTCATTTGATGTGCTTGAGCTCAACCACTCTCACTGGCAGAGCTGTGATAAAAAACAAAATGCTAAACGCTGTTTTTTTTTGTTTTTGTTTTTTTTAAAGGGGAGGAACTACTAAATACCCCGATCTCTCTTTGTATTTCGGTTGAGATTTACGTCAAACATCAAATAAAAATGCATATTTTAGAGCTCATCACAGGACCTTTAAAGCTAAATCACATGAATGCCTTTATGCGAATGCGAGGTTGTATTGTGTTTGTAACCGATTATTAATGAACGTTTGACTTGTGTTTACAGGGCAGGAACGAGAGAAGTGCACAATAAGCTTGAAAAGAACAGGTGAGGTCTTCATTGTTCATTGTTGTTTTTTTCACTTGTTGCATTTATTAGATTTTTGTTCACATTCTACCGTCTTGCTTTTAGTGACCACAGAAGGCTGTTTTATGAAGTGAATTATCTTAAGGACATTTTTAGCAAACATTTTTTTTACAGGTGTCACCAGGAAAAACTTTAAAACTTTTATCATGTATTAACGCTAAAATATATATTTTAATATATAATAAAACATATTTAATTTATGTGTTCATTTGTGTGTTGTTGTTTTTTTAATTGATATATTTATTAATTAAATGTCTAATCTTTGTTGTTGTAATAATTATAAATCTTTGTTGCCGACATGGCATTAAATATAAAATTCATCATCATACTTGATTTTTTCAAAGTAAGTCTTTTTTGGTCATAATATATTTTAAATGTAATTTGTTCCTGTGATGCCAAAGCTGAATATCTCTCATCATTAATAAATTCTTGTACATTTATTCCTGTTCTTGTACATATACATTTATTTTGTAACTTTATAAATGTATTTATTGTGACTTTTAAACAATTTGATGTGTTCTTGTTGATTGTTGCTGAATGTTATTGTCTTTTAAAAAAATGAATCCAAAAAGCAGATTTAGCTAGTTTTTTAAAAACTTCTTTGATGTTTGTGCACAATGTTTTATAATATTTTATAATTTAATAATCATATTTTATCATATAATAATATTTTTAAATGTTCTGCAGTGTAGTGTTTTTGTTTTGTTTTATATATAGTTAATAAGCAAATGTATTCTAGATGTTTATTCTAAGCTTTCTAGTCCTTGAAAACTAGATTGAAATGTTCTAGAATTGCATTACAGTATCTGTATGAACACTTATAAATATTATACCCATAGTTATAAACAATAAATTAATACCTTTGTCATTCAAACTAATCTCAAATGCCAATTGATCCCCTTTTTTTAAATTTTTCTCAGACGTGCACATTTAAAGGAGTGCTTTGAGACTCTAAAGAAGAACATCCCTAATGTTGATGAGAAGAAGACATCCAATCTGAGCGTTCTGAGAAGTGCTTTGAGATACATTCAGGTAGGATCAACATGACCTGCATTAACCGATCATCCTTTACATCCTGTCACACCTTGCCTTCAGAGACCTATTTATACACACAAACAGTCCAACAGCATGGGGAACGCCATACTGTCTTAAAAACCCTTTCAGTCGTTCTGTCTGAAGATCATGTCCAGTGCTGCTCTGGTTGATCTAAAGCTCTTCAATTAAAGCTAGAGTTAGTTTCTATGGATGTATGTCTCTCCTGTAGTGTTAGCCGAGCACCTTCCCTTCACCGTCGGCCTCATTTGGCTGATGTAAAAGGAGATCATAAGCCAGGCTCTATCTGATAAAAGCAGTGCAGCTCATTCACGCACACTCATGCACGCCTACAGCCAGACCCTCAGGAGGAGAAATAGAAATCCAATCAAATCAAGGGATTTGATTTAGCCGAGGCACAAGACGTGCAGGAAACTAGGGCAGTGTGGAAACGGAGCTTGTGTCACTGGATCGTCACCCGCCCTTGCTTTGAGCCACTCGCTGGCAGCCATTGGTGGATCTGAGGGAGACGGCCACCCATTACTGCGCTTTCCCGCTCTCTGCTGCCTGTTGCTCAACCAGGCTTACAGTCTATTTATTTAAAGCACATGGCCTGCTGAAAACAGACAGCCATTTGCTGTGATTTCTCCACAGTGTAATCAGTATTACTGTGAGACGTTTTTTGAATGTACATTTGTATTGAATATGCAGCTCTGTTGTATTTTGAAAGTCATATTTGTATTTTTTTTTATGTATTTAGTCATGGGAAGCTGTTTTGAAAATGAAGCTTCACAAGCTTAAAGCTATTTGATGCTAGATATTTAATGGATTCAAATGGTAAAAGTATTGTAAAAGCTAAGTTTACACAACAATGTAGCCAAAAACTGAAATGTTTTTCCCTTTAATTTTGAAAGTTTCACTTCTACACGACAACCTGCATTTACTCATATCTCCGAAAGCAGACAATAACATTATTTGTCATTGTCACTTTGTTAGTAAACAGTACCTGTTGGGAATTGATGATTGCCATTGGCGACTCAGAGCTTGTGTCTATGTATAAATTGCCGTGTTTTCAATTTGTAGGATAATGTGAAGTAATTGTGAAGTTGTGCATTTGTTTGCATTTGCCATTTAAACTGCACTACTCTAAACGTACTAATCATACGCATGACGTCACTGTTTTTTAAGACTTTAGTTTTCAGGTGTTTACATAGACACAAAAAGACTTCAGTTTTGAAACCGGTTTATGTTTTCATAAAAAGTTTTCAGTTTTTGACTGAAATCTTTTTGTAAATGTCCCCTGAAAGTACCAGTCAACATTTACTCCATAATTATAAGGATGTGTAATGTATTGGCTGCCATATTGGAAGATAAAAAAAAATCATTGTCAACCTGCTAAAAAACGATTGACCCAAAATGGTAAACATCAGTATTTATATATGTGGGCGGCACAGTGGGTAGTGCTGTCACCTCACAGCAAGAAGGTCGCTGGTTCGAGCCTCAGCTGGGTCAGTTGGTGTTTCTGTGTGGAGTTTGCATGTTCTCCCCGTGTTCGCGTGGGTTTCCTCTGGGTGCTCCGGTTTCCCCCACAGTCCAAAGACATGCAGTACAGGTGAATTGGGTAAGCTAAATTGGCTGTAGTGTATGTGTGTGAATGAATGAGAGTGTATGGGTGTTTCCCAGGGATGGGTAGCGTTTTGTTGCCAGACTATTTTGTTATTTTGTAATAATAATATTATTTGGGTTATTAGAAGCGTGCATTCTTTATTTAGTTGTGTTATTATTGGTGAATGTTTTTTTGAAATATTGGTTTGAGATTTATTTATTGCAGAATAATTGTGATAAATTGTTTTACCGTTTAGGGCATCAGTAACATACTTGTGGTGTTATGATTTAATGACATGGTACACTTTACAATGTGGTTAATGTTGAGTTGACATTAGTCAATGTGTTACTACGTAAGTAATGTTGATATCTTTTGTTTTTATAGTTCAAAAATTAAGAATTTATTATAATGTGTTAATAATATTCATCATTATTTTAATAATAAAGTTGTATTAAAGACACTATAGAAATAAAAAGCACACCAAATGTACTTTATAAAAATAAAATTACTTAAAATAATTAAGATGCCGTAAAACTGCTAAATTATCAAAAGATATAGAAATCAGTGTTAATATAATACTTGTAAAATAACAGGGCTGCAAAAGTAGACTCCTAAAATTGTCTTGTGTGTATACAAATAGAAATGATGAAAACAAAAAACTTAAACTAATATTAAAATGAATTTTGATGACATAAAATAGAGTAAAAATGCGATTTTTTTTTTTATTTTTTTTTTTT
>CAIGQW010024412.1:4245187-4280263 GCA_903798125.1 Danio choprae
CATTGGATTTACTAAATATTTTTAAGGTAAGTGGTCGTTTAATTTGTTTAAATTCAGCCCATATAAATTGTTTGCAACCACTTACCTTAAAAATATTTAGTAAATCCAATGAATCGGGGTTGTTTTTTTTCCGTGCTGCTTCGACAGACAATCAACAAGTTCAGCTGAAGTGGTTTTAGTTTTGTTCGATTTTAAATGCTGAAAAAGATATCATCTGGCAACTAGAAATCATCACAGAGGTTCTAATCATTAAGTTATTTTCCTGAAGAGAAATCTTACATCAACAAGTGTTGTTTAGTGCGCAACTTTATTATTCTTTTTGATCTTCTCGAAACTGCAAATGCCTCCCATAATCCGCATATAACAACAATAATCTAAAAGACAGACAGAGGAGTTTTGCGGAGAGCATCTGGGAATGCAAGGCTTTTCTGGCAAAGTACAAATGCCATGAGATTACAAAGCAAAACCAGATGATTCATTAGCATATTCACCCCCTGTTGTTCATCTAGCACAAAGCAAACAAACATCAGCCCACAAAATGATTCCTCACAGTCTGAATCGGTCATGCAGAATATTAGGAGCTGATAAATGCAACCCAATCCTTCACTGTCCGTTTCTGACAAACCGTGTGGATAATATTCTAGAGGGAAAGTCCAGGATATGACCACATGAGTCTGGATAGATGGCAACAAATAAAAGCTTTAAATGATCTGTTTCTGCCTTTGAATCTTACCACTCTAATGGTGTTATCGTTGTTTTGTTCCAATCCCACACACACAAACTATTCACAGAACATTTAGCAATGATTATAACGATGCATGCTGACAAAGAAACCTATTTGTTCATCTTATGCACTTCAACTCTTTACAACAGTTTTTAACTGAAACGTAGTTACACTATATTTATAAATATTGATAATGATAATTAAATATAAAAACTCCTTGCCTATTGGATTATTTATTATTATTATTATTTATTTTTTAGTTCATAAACAGACCTGGTGATTGCAGCAATATAATTAACTGATGATTTATCTTTATAATAACTCCATTTACATTCCATTTCTAGCGTCAATTTTATATTCTCTTAATAAACTGACAATCTTTTGTTTTAATGAAGATTACAGTACAATAAATATCTATTTAAAGACCGTATCGGAAATTGTAATTCTTTTGCCAATACATGCTGTTTAATGCAGAGAAGAGTTTATCAACACATTCTAAACATAATCATTTTAATGATTCATTTCTAATAACTAATTACTTTAGTCTTTGCCTTGGCAGTACACACTATTTTTTCTAGTTATTTTGCAAGAGTAAGGCCATCCACTGCGTAGTACATATGCTGGATAAGTTGGCAGTTCACTCCGCTGTGGCGACCCCTGATTAATAAAGGGACTAACGGGAAAAGAAAATGAATGAATGATGTATTCCAGCCAAACTAAAAAAATTAGACTTTCTCAGAAGAAAAATATGATAGGAAATCAGTGAGAGATTTCCTTGAGCTGGCCACTTCCGAAATATTTTTTAAAAAAGAATAAAAATTTCACACGGGCCTCACGGTGGCGCAGTGGGTAGCACATTCGCCTCACAGCAAGAAGGTCGCTGGTTCGAGCCTCGGCTGGGTCAGTTGGCATTTCTGTGTGGAGTTTGCATGTTCTCCTCGTGTTGGCGTGGGTTTCCTCCGGGTGCTCCGGTTCCCCCCACAAGTCCAAAGACATGCGGTACAGGTGAATTGGGTAAGCTAAATTGTCCGTAGTGTATGAGTGTGAATTTTTTGCGGGTTGTGTGGGTTGCAGCTGGAAGGGCATCCGCTGCGTAAAACATATGCTGGATAAGTTAGCGGTTCATTCCGCTGTGGCGACCCCAGATTAATAAAGGGACTAAGCCGAAATGAATGAATAAAATTTGACGGCTAATAATTTAGTTTTACTACTACACTGTAAAGAATAGCCTACTTTTAAATGAACAGTTTTCCGTATTTGGTGATTGATGTTTTATTCCACTTATTTATGCTTTTGACTTGCATTATGGGATCTTGATCTTTCCTCCAAACGTTTTTGATGTTGAAATGGTTGAAAAGTGACATTTGTAATAGTTTGAAGTGATAGGCCTATGTCTGTGCTTGTGCTGTAAAGTACGGTACAAAAACCTGGTTATTCACAACTGTAAATAAACAGAAAACAGCGTGTAAACGGATAATTAGCGGATTTTTTACAGTGTATATGACAATGCAGTATATGATTAAACACATAAATAATAAAAACATGATCAAATAATTAAACGATGATAAAATAATTTATGGGGTCATGTTCCAAACATTTACTTGCGCTACTCGTAACACAAATGTTCATTGTGACACGTTTGGTGTTAACATCATCCTAAAAACCACGAAAAGTGAACAGAATTGATGGAGACTAGAGTTTCACACTGTTTATGACGACACATGCTGGTGGTCTTTCTCTCTGCTCTGCTTGTGCACCGCTGATCTCTCCCTCACAGCCTTCAATACTGTTGTTGTCAGTGTCAACACCTTCATCAGACGGCGGGTCAGAAAGTCTGCTCAACGTCGGAACGGTATTAAACATGATGAACCCAATGAGGATTCCGACCAACGACACGATGTACAGGCCTGAGAACTGAGGAACACATGAGGTGAGGATGGACTGAAAAATTATTCATTTTATTCCACCATTTGTATGAAATAAAAGACAAACAGAAAGTTGGAGGGACATATACAGTGAGATACGGTGGCTGAGAGAGCTCACACACAAGGCAAGTTAAGAAAACCAACCCAGGCTCAATGGAAATACATACCTCAGCCTACATTTTTGCAAAATGTAAAATATAGTGCTCCAGTTACATTTTGTTGCAATAATCCACTAGTTTTGTGAATCGGAAAAATATTTTATAGGGTGCGTTTTGTTATACTGTATATTTCAGCAAACCAGAGATGTTGTCTATATGGAGATAGATAGTTGAGGAAAATGTAGTTGATTACAAATCATAGACAACATTAAGGTGTTTTGTGGTTTTTTGTTTTTTTTTTGGTGTTGTGCAAAGAACTGCTCGAAAATAATTCTCTATTCGTTGGTAATATGTCCCTGTAAAAAATGATCAGTGTAAAAATAAACAAAAGATGAAGTCATTATACTGACCTGTAGCATTCATTTTACTTAGAAACTGCAGTCAACCTAATGTTGAAGTACTTTTTTTTTAGTTTCATAAAAAGTAGGATGAAGCATGTATTTCCAATGAGCCTGAGTTGCACAAAACACGTGCAGTTAAAGAAATAGCCCAGACCACAAAAGAAATATGTCGGGACCCTTAATTGATGAACACATCTACTTCTTGTTTACCTTTTGAAACCTTTACACCCTTTACTCTTTAAACTCAACGTCACAGTGACCCACAATTTTTAAGATAAGAATACAAGTGCATATCTAGATACTAGAGCTACATTTTATTGTTTAATTTCTTACTATTTTTATTTGGCATTTATTCTGATAATGAGTTTTCACTATATGTTCTTCATTAATTAGATTAAAAGGTGGTCGGGAAAAGTGTAATAAATGTATTATTGCATATTGTAATTTTTTAGTATACCTCAGTTCATTTTATTTTTTATTTATCTCAGTTTTCATTTTATTTTTGACGTAAGCTTAAGCACGTGGTTTAAAGGACTTTAAAGGGTTTTGGGGTTTTTGTGGAGAGAGTGATGCTGTATCATGCACACAATATTCTAGTGGGAAAGTCCAGGATAAAATCACATGAGTCTAGATACAGACGGTAAAAAAATACATTCTTTATATTAAGTGCCTGAAGGTTATTTATCTTTATAATATTTTTGTGTTAGCAAGCCTGCTGTATGAGAACTCTTTCATACAGTGGGGGAAATAAGTATTGAACACGTCAACATTTTTCTCAGAAAGCATATTTCTAAAGGGGCTGTTGACTTGAAATGTTCACTGGATACAACCAAAGATATATATGCAAAGAAAACTAAACAAATTAGTTTATAAATAAAGTTATGTGTAATAGAATGAAATGACAGAGGAATAAAGTATTGAACACATGAAGAAAGGGATGTTTAGAAAGGCAGTGAAAGCCCAGTCAGCAGCTGAAACCTCTTAGTAGTTCTTCAGCAACCCTCCACCCTTTGTCAGTGTAAAATAATATTAGCTGCTTCAGTCTAACATCTACATTAACAGGATTATGTAGATGAAACGAGGGTGGACATTTCAGCAAGACAATGAAGGAAACTCTCAAATGCTTTCAGAGAAAGAAAATCAAGCTGTAGAATGGCCCAGCCAGTCACCTGACTTGAATCCAATAGAAAATACAAACTAAAGATCAGATTTGGTAGACTAATCCCACAGAACCAGCAAGATTTTTAAACTCTGTTGAAGTGTGTGATAAAATAACACCTGAGCAATGCATGTGACTTCATTCTCCATATGAGAGGTGTCTTTAAGCTGCCATCACCAAAAAAGCCCTTTATATAAAGTATTAAATACATTTCAGTAGTTCAGTACTTTCTCCTTGTGTCATTTCATTGTTATTACACATAACTAATTTTTCAGATTTGTTTGTTTTGTTTTATTTTTATGTTTGTATTGTTTGAGTTTTACCAAAATCCGTCCCATGTCCATGTCAACTAGGAAAAAACATGACATATTCAAAACTTATTTCCCCCATTGTATATGTATATTTAACAATACCATTTTTTCGAACATCAGATCATCAGTTAAGTTATGGAATATCCCTATCAGCCAATCAGAAGCAAGTCATATATAAGTAAACAGACTGATCAAAGACAATCTGAATAAATTACTTTACTCACGTTGTAATGGAACAAAAAGAGCCCAAAAAACAGGCTGAAGAGGTCTCCGGTGAGTAAGGAAAGGTTAACCGCTGTGGCACTGCTCCTTTTCATCACCACGGGCATGAAGCTATAGAAGCCATACATACAGAGCGCATATCCAGTCAAGAGAAGAGCTGAGAGAAAAACAATAATCATGACTTCACTGACATAACTGGTAAGCATTTTCATATGGCATTATATACCATACTTTACCCTTTTCCCATGTCCACTGAATGTTAGCCACTTCTTTATGTTCTAGAATCCCTCTGCAAGTGACCAAATAAAACAAATTATGTGGTGTTGACTTAAAGGGACAGTTCACCCCAAAAATGTAAAAATGTCTTCATCATTTACTCAAGATTTTATGATTTTTTTTTACTTTCTGTTGAACACAAAACAAGATATTCTGAAGAATGTTTTTAAAAAAAGCAATCATTGACAACCATAGTAGGAACAAAAAATACTAAAGAGACAATCTGATGATGATCTGATGAATCATAAACTGATGGCCACCCCCACCGTGGGAAAACAGTCCAACCCGTTTCATTGACTTTGCATTGTTGGCGATTTTCTGGCGAATAATAAACAAACAAAACAAACTTAACTGCTAAAACTGCTATGTGACAAGTTTCAGAGTAAACAAGTTAAGCTAAATACAGAACTACGTTTTTATAAGCTGTTGACCAATATATATATATATATTTTTTTTTAACCAAACAATGGTCGGAAAAGCTGTTAGCTATATCATGGCCCTCGCAAATAACTTTTGGTGACTGCTTTATCCTCACACAGGCATACAGTGCCAGGATCCCACAATTCACCCATTATTCGAGCTGATGATGCTTCAAGTCCACCTATATCTACATTTATTGTCCTCCTTAAACAGCTGGCTTTTACAGTTGGGTAGTTTATAAAAACTTTACTTCTGTTTTTTGTCAGCTGTACACCATGTCACACAGCAGCTTTTGTGCATTGGTCAGTATTTTTGTAATTATTAAAGAATGACAGCGAGGCAGATTCCCTCAATGTTCTGTCTCTGTGGAAGTCAATGGCTTTTTTTCCCCCAGCATTTTTCAGAATATCTTCCTTTGTGTTTAACAGTAGGAAAAAAAAAAACTTAAACAGGTTTGCAACCTGAGAGTAAGCAATGATAAAATTTTCGGTTTTGGGTGAACTATCCCTTTAAGAAGAATTTTGTAATTTTTCAGAACCAAACTTACAGTTGTATTGCGCTGATAATAGACCCAAAGAGGCCAACCATCCCCAGAAACTCCACCCGGCTCAGATTCTTCACTGTGTATTCCTGGCACACATTAGAGATGGCATACAGAGTGGCGCTAACTAAAACCAGACCATCACCCAGGAGAACGTCACTGGCTGTTGACAGACACAGGAATGATTAAGGTTTGACTTATACAAAGTTTTGTGGCTGATTGTGTTCCAGAGAAGCGTCTTGCTCCTCACATGATCCCTGGTCTTGTCCAGCGAGGATGTCTGCTCCCACCATGGCTCCAACCCCGGCCAGACAGATGCCTACAGCTGCATAGTGAATGATCCTGTAGCGGGTCTTCAGAAAGAACCAGGACAAGATCATTAAAACTGGGATAATGAAGCAGTCCAGCAGCTGAAACGCAGACAGTAAGGTCGGTTAATAAAGTAACTGTTTGCTTTAAGAGTTTCAATGCTTTTGTTAATGTGTTACGTTGTGAAATGCAAATTCAAATGCTTAAAAGTTTAGAACTGTTTCAAAAACAATATTTAATACTTGTATTTATCAAAGCATAATTAGTTACAGTGTAACTACTGTAGTTACTGTAATTAAATAGCTTATTCACTGAAACAGTAAAGTAAGTTTTACAGTAAAGTAAGTTTTACAGTTTTACTTTACTGTTTTACAGAGTTTGCTGTTGATTTTTAGGTCATTTAATTAGTTACGTAATCAATCAGTTCAGAGAAGCAGAGTAAGAGCTTTATTTTCAACTATAGAGTAAATCTATAGTTTTAAATCTAAAGTATAATTTCACAATATTACTGTTTTTACTGTATTTTAATCAACAGACCTGAGGAGCATGAGAGAATGATAATGTGAATGATACTGTATATCATCTAATCTGACCTGTATGCTGGTTAATGTGGTGTACTGGTATGCTTTCACCACTGCATAATTTGCCTCCACATCTGCCACCGCCAACAATAGATACTTCCACCATTTTGTCTTTAATATCTGCAAAATATTTCCATCACCTACATTAAAAGAGAGGCATCTTGAATATCGCATGCCAGAAAGTGGCAGATATCTAAAGAGATTTAATGATTGAACAAGATTGAAACAAAAGACTAAAATTAATTAAAAATCTGATGGATTCGTGATCAAGTACCTCTTCTGAAGATCAGTGCCATGGTGTAAGTGATCCCCAGGAGGGTATAGTTAATGAAGCTCTGCAGCATAGGGGTATTCAGATAGTAAACGGACGCCAGATACTGGGATGTTACAGCAGTGCCACAGATCAGAGCAGAGAGGCCTTGTCCCATCAGCAGAATCTTCAACAGCTGCCTGCAATCAACATCCACTGGAATCACTGCAATCGTTCATCAAGGATTTAAGACTATTCTTTTCTAATGACTTTTTTAAAGGGATAGTTCACACACACACGCACATGGAAAAATTCTGTCACCATTGCACATTCTCCAATTGTTCAGAACCTGTTTGAGTTTCTTCTGTTGAACACAAAGGAAGATATACTGATATACTGACGAAAAATAGCCATTGACTTCCGTTGCATTTTTTGTTCCCGCTATGGATGTCAATGGACTTTTTTCCCCAACATTCTTCCGAATATCTTGTTTTGCGTTCAACAGGAGAAATAAAGTCATAAATATTTAGAACCACTTATTTATATTTAGAACCAAAATGCTGGATTCCACACAATCGTTTTATGTTGGGACAACATAAACGAATTAAGTTAACTTACTAGTTTTTACAAATTTAGGTGGATTGAACAGAAAATTAGGTTGTCCCAACAAAAACTCAGTAATTGTGTTGTTTCAGCTCATTTTAAATAAGTAGTTTGAACAAGCAGCAAAAAAATTTTTTTGGAGTGTAAATGGTGTGGATATGAACTGTATTGCTTTAATATTTATGTGTAAACTATGTTTGAAAATGTTATTAAGAATTTTCATAAATCATGTTTTTGTTCTGCATCGAAGAGCTAATTTGCTTAAAAAAACATGACAGGAAAATGTATAAAAGTGGTGGTTATCGGTTTTTGCATATATAAAATATAACTACTATAATACAAATATAGTATGTGACCCTGGACCACAAATCCTGTCTTGTTTCATGGGTATATTGTTAGCAATAGCCAAAAATCATTAGAATATTAAGTAAAGGTTGTTTTCTAGGGGCGACACGGTGGCTCAGTGGTCAGCACTGTAACCTCACAGCAAGAAGGTTGCTGGTTGAGTCCTGGCTGGGTCAGTTGGCATTTCTGTGTGGAGTTTCTATGTTCTCCTCGTGTTCGTGTGGGTTTCCTTCGGGTGGTTTTCCCCACAATCCAAAGACATGCGGTATAGGTGAATTGAATAAACTAAATTGGCCATAGTGTGTGTGTGTAAATGAGTGTGTATGGATGTTTCCCAGTACTGTGTTGCAGCTGTAAGGGCATCTGCTGTGTAAAACGTGCTGGATAAATTGTTGATCCCTGATGAATAAAGGGACTAAGCTGAAGGAATGAATGGATGATTGTGTTCCATGAAGATATTTGGTAAAAATTTGTAATCAAACATATTTGATTAGTAATGTGCATTGTTAAGCACTTCATTTGACAACATTAAAGACAATTTTCTCTATATTTATAATTTTTGTACCCTCAGATTCCAGATATGCAAACAGTTGTATCATGAACAAATATAATTCTATCCTAACAAACCATAAATCAATGGAAAGCTTACTTATTCAGCTTTCATGGTGTATAATTTCATGGTTTCTCAATTTCAGAAAATTGACACTTATTTATGGAATCTGATAAATACTGAATACTAATTCTGAAATCGGATAAAAACGAATAAAAAAGCAAAATAAAAAAAGTTAAATATGAAAACTGAAAATATTTCAGTGAAGGCTAGTTCAAACTATTTATAAAACAACATATAAATAATACTAAAATAACACAACAGCATGATTTAAGAGTGATCCACGGAGAATAAAATAAAAGCCTGATTTTCTTTTTGGTCTCATGCACTCACCACGTGAATACATCTCTCCATTTAGGCAATCCTTCCCTAATTTTAAAGCAGAGAGTGTCCAGCTGCTCCTGAGGCATCTTGCGTCTTCTCTGTGGACTCATTCATCTCTGAGAGCTTTAAGACAGAAGATCAGTGCGTAATTAAATCAATCATTAACAGTTTGGGAAACAAAGTACACATGTGACAGAGATCTTGAATTCACAGTGAGCTAGTCTTGAACTTTAAGCTAAGGAGAGAATAGGAGGACAATGATTGAGATTTCAAACGCTTAACCTGGCCAGAAACACTGTGGAGGATAATTGACCTGCACTGAGCAGAACAACTGAATATGTTTGTGAATGGGATACACAGGGTCATATGTTAATTAATTGAATTAAAAGAAGAGGCAAAAATCCCTAAGAGGATTATAATAATAATAATAATAATAATAATAATAATAATAATAATAATAATATATATATATATATATATATATATATTATGGTTTATATATATATGGTTTGTTAGGATAGGAGTATATTTGACTGAAATACAACTTTTTAATTTCTGGAATCTGAGGGTTCATTTTTATTTATTTATTTTTTAGAAAATTACCTTTAATGTTGTCCAAATTAAATGCTTAGCAATGCACATTACTAATCAAAAATTATGTTTTTATATATTTACTAAATATTTTAATAAAACATGAGCTTTACTTAATATTCTAATGATTAAAAATAATCAGTATCAGTACATAAATAATATGATTGTGTAACTCATACAGCTCAACTCTTTCACTGCATGACTTGACTTAGACTTGAAACTGTGTTTTCAGCATGGATTTTGTTGGTTGCTCCTTGATTTTAATACTGTAGCCATAAAATATGCTCCTCTGTCATCTATATCATCATTTCAGACCGTCTGATCCGATGAATGGCTTTTATTCTGTTGTATTCTAGTCCGTTTGAATCTTCTTTTGAATAAAACATTTTCATTAAAAAAAATACAATTTTGAAACCCAAACACAATGGAAGCCTGTAAACAAAGAATGTACGACTTTTTGCTTAAATTGGATCTAATGTTAGATTACTCATAAAATTGACTTATGAGTATGACAATATAAAAATGTAAATAAAAATACACAAAATGTATGCTAATCTCATTAACACAAAAAGATAATAAAGTATGAAGACAAAAAAGAATGCAAAGTAGTTACCATTACAACATTACACGAGCAAAGTTAATTAGTTACAATGTGAAACTAAAAATATGAAAATAGCTTAAGCTAAAATATTTGCTTTCACACAACATGACCTCCAAAAGTGGACATGTTTAGTCTCCAGCGCGACAGATGGCGCTGATAAATCCCATTTCTCCTGCGCGTCGACACCGGTAAAGAAGTATTCGCGTCAGCACAGGGAAACAAACCCGACTGTTTACTGTTCACAATGATGGAGGATGAAGAATTAGAGTTTGTGGAAGATTTAGAGGCGATATTACACCTTACCCCAGAAGTGCAGTTGGCGATTGAGCAGGTAACGCGGATTTGTTTTTCTTTGCATGTGTTTTTGTGGAGTGTCAGAGAGTAAACACAAGCTGTCAGTTTTGAGATGCTAATAGCCAGTTTCCATTATACGTCTGCATTAAAGCTAACAAATTTGCTCAAGTCTTGTTTACTTATCATTTTGCTTATTTGTTTGTGTTGAGAACTGTTTCCAGAGCTGACTTCAGTTTTACTACGACAAACCAGCAAACGCAAATGTTTAATTACTATCGTGTTGTTTGATGGCGTAAATACCCTTACTGTAAATACAGGAGAAAACGGTTTTAATAGCAAATTATGTCGTATTCTATTTAATGATGCTTTAGGAATCCTATAGCCTATGTTCTTTATAATGATCATATAAAATGCTTTACTTTTGTAAGAAGCGTGGAATGCATTAGCTAATTAACATATTTTTCTGGAAAAAAGATAGAGATTATAAGCATTGTTTATAATGCTTAATCAAGCCACAATCATTCTATTTTTAATACTTTGCCAGTCCAACATGATATCTATGGTCTATGTTTTGTGACATCTCGACAGACTGCACTTTAAAAAAGTGTATTGGTAATTTTACTCACAGAACATCGTTAGCTTCCTTGATCAGCAGAGTTTGCTTTTCTGGTCTTGCTCATGTCATATGTTATCTGTATGATATCTTTTTTAGGTTTTTCCCAGTCAAGACCCATTGGATCGAGCTGATTTTAATGCTGTTGAATACATTAATACCTTGTTTCCAACAGAGCAGGTGAGTCTGAATCAGATTAATGGATTGAACAATGAATGTATACCTTTTTATTAGGATTTTTTTGTGTGCATTTAACAAGCTGCAAGCTTAAGTTATACTGTGATATATACACTTTTTGTGGTGATCAACTGAGAATTAATAAATCAAATGTTATCCCTGTTATTAGGGAACCCATGTTTAAGACCGGGACTAATAATATTACTATAACATCTGTTTGTCTTGCATTATTGAAAAGAATTATACCTCTTAAACTCCAAATTTTGTCTTGCAATTTGAGAATAAACATTTTATGTCTTATTCATCACTAACACAGAAACACCATGCCTTTCTTAATAGTATGTTGGTTAAATTAAGTTTTTTATTTGGCGACAGTAGTGACCACTATGAAACAGCATGGTCAGAATTCCATTGAAATTCAGTTGTTTTTGATACTTAATAGTTGTTATGCTACCAGAAAACACCAAAATAATCACCTCTTACATCTAGATGTGCAAGAAGGAAGTATGCAAACTCTAGTATGTAAATTTTTTTTCATAAGAAAAATTGCCCAAAGCCAACAACACTTTTAGAGCTTCCAGAAATAAGAAAATGGACATTGTTGCAATAGTACCAAGTGGAATTAAATGGGGTAATGTTCATATACTTGACCACTAGAGAGCACTACTGCCTGTGATGATAAAGATAATAAGATGTTGATTATAAAAAAAGAAACATGTATAATCTGAATAATGTGATTTATTTATTTATTTATTCTGTACTAGTTTATACTAATCTATTGAATCTCTTTTTAGTCACTGGCAAATATAGATGAAGTGGTGAATAACATTCGACTTAAAATCAGGTAATTACACCTTTATGTGGTCAACATTTATAAATGTTGAATATTGTTTTTTTTATTAATTGATTTTATCTATAATTCTTCCAATCAGAAAGTTGGATGACAATATCAGAACAGTGGTGAGGGGACAGACGAATGTGGGGCAAGATGGCAGACAGGTGAGTCTTCTATTTCCATTAAACTTTCATAACGCCTCTATACCTGTTCTGTTGTGAACATATGGTGCTATTATGATTTAGTGCTATTAGAACTAGAACTAGCTTTTGGGTGAAAACAATAAATATAAAGCTTTTTCCTTTCATAACTTGTTACTTGGAACTTGTCAGGTTACAGATCAGTATCAGATAAATAGCATTAAATCAATGATATGATTTAAAATCCCAAGCCAGGCAGTAAAAAAATACACAAAAGAAGTTTGCTGAAAAAATTCTGTACAGAAGTGTTCATCAAAAAACTCACGTGACTTTGTCTTTAAAGATCAAGTGATGGGTAGGTAAAGGTTACAGGTAAAAAATGAGAGATGAGACAGAAACCAAACAATAAAGACAACAAGAGACTGTGCAGTGCCAAGTTGTGGTCTGATCCCAAGCTTAGGAAACAGTTGTTGAAATTTATTTCTTATGAAGTTCCAGACTACGTCAGTAGGAACTTGGTCTCCAGTTCAATTCATTTTAATGCTGATTTGTTTACAAACAAGACACAATTCGATTAAGATTTTCAGAAGGATTAAAAGTGAAAGACTCTGCTGTTTCAACTATATTGCGCCTGATAGTAATGCTGCACCACACAACTCTTTTTATTGCGTGGTCACTATTACTTTGTTACTACAGATCATTTCATATGTGCTCAGCATTGATGATTTTTTAATCTAAATCACAGTAGTGTCCATCTATGAATTATGTTTGCTGTCAATCATACATGCAGAAGGTTACATGGAGACACAGCCATATCACCCTGCACCCCAAGTGCTCGGTTGCTCACTGAAGCTAGTTAGTACCTGGGTGGGAGACCACATGGGAAAACTAGGTTGCTGTTGGAAGTGGTGTTAGCAGGGGGTTCTAACAGTCTGTGTGGTTCCTAATGCCCCAGTATATTGATCGGGACACTATACTGTAGGTGAACATCATTAAACCGAGGTCCTGACTCTCTGTGGTCATTAAACATCCCATGGCACGTCTCGTAAAATTAGAGATGTGTCATGGCCAAATTCCCTTCATCGGCCCTTACCTGTCATGGCCTACCAATAACCTTTTCCACTGCATCGGCTGTACCACTGTCTTTCATCTTCACCTGCAGCTGGTGTGTGGTGAGCGAACTGGCACTGTGTCCTGTGGCTGCTGTTGCATTATACAGGTGGAGGCTGTACACTGGTGGTGTGGATAGACCCCCTCTTGCAAAGTGCTTTGGGTGTATGGCAATACACTATAAATGTTCTATAATAATAAAAACACATTGCAACAAAAACAAAAATGCACATTACATTACATTATAAGGGTTGACAAAAAATAATAAAAATATGCAAATGGTTAGCCAATCATAAAACAGCACATTTACTTACAATTTAGTCTACAATCCCATTTACAAGCAGTGTTTTGATAAGGGTCAAAACAGAACTAGAAAATAGGCTTTTACTTCTAAATGATATTTTAGGGTAAAAAATCTTGATAGCATTAAAGAAAAAAAAGCCTTAACGCGCATAAAATGCAGACGGTGCTTTATTTTCAAATGATTCATGTATTATTCAAATTGTTCTTAAGTTAAATTAACAACTGAAACCATACGAGTTGTGTGGAAGAAATACTATTCTACTGGGTTCTACAAACAAAAGTCATACAGGTTTTGAAAAACATGAGGATGAATAAGTTTTCATTATCTGGGTAAACTTAAAAAAAAGTGCTTTAATCTAACCATTGTGGTGGTTAAAACTACTTCTGGATGTTCTCCTGAGGTGAACCACTCTGTCTGCTTCACGACAGCTCTTGACAGCATATTTTCTGGTGCATCTCTTCCATCTCACGTCTCTGGAAGTCCCAGATGCTGTCTCTTCCTGGAAAGGAAGGCTCACTTTACCCTGAATTTCCCTGTTCTCAGCAGCAATTCCATTCCCCGTTGTGGTTTAGTGTCCTGCTATTTCTTGGACCAGACTGGAAATGTTGATTCAACACAGATCCATTCTTAATCAAAGCAGCAGGCTGAGGTGAAATGCGACCTCTTTATTGAGATGTAGCATAACAGAGACCTGCGACTGGGGTCAGCTGGCTCTGCGTTACCTAGCATGCTCTGCTTTTGGAAATTGGTTGTGTCTGAACGGATCGGTGTTAATGCAGGGCCACGAGTCTCACGGCCCGAGTTGTTTCCACCGAGCAGAGGAAAAATCATTTCAGCAGATGGAATGGCGGGGAAGTGTGGATTACACATGTAGTTTGAGTCTGGGAGTGATGGTGGAGACGGAGGGAAAGGACTGGAAAGACCCACTCAAGTTTTTTTATTTTTTGTTTAGTCTGTGCAATATTTATCAGTGAGATGGAGACATCCGTGTCTGGAACGGGATCCCAGGGGTCTGCTTGATGACATTTCTAGCTGTGTGGAGGAGGCGGACGGATGTGTTTGACTTTGCTGTGTGTTTTCACGTTTTCCCATGTGGACCAGAAGAGGCTAAAGTTAGATTTGGGCATTGGGAGTTTTATTTGTGACTGAGTCAGGGCGACTCTTTGAAGTTTGGGTGAAGCTGAGGGCCTGATGAATAGTGTCTGAAACAGATGTTCACCCTGTTTAAAGACCCAAACTCCTTTCTGGTGTTATTGTCTGGCTGCAGTGTGGACCAGTGTTGTTTTAAGATCTTTGAAATAATATTATGTGTTTGAATGAGGGGTCCCACTTTATATTAAGTGCCCTTAACTACTATATACTTCTACTTTTGTACTTGCAAAAATTGATACAATGTACTTTGTTCATAATGTATTGCAGATCACTTCTGGAACTATTGAGGTGGGATACGGGTACTTTTAGGGACAGGTTTGGTGGTATAGCTACGTTTAAGGGTGGGTTAAAGTGTAAGGGATGGTCAACAGTGTTATTTAAAGATGTAATTACAGTAATTAATTACAGATATAATTACATGCATGTATTTAATTAATTATAAATACACTGTAAAAACACGCATTTACACAATAAGTACATTGTAACAAATGATTAATTTCAGTGTAAGTACATATTAGTTAAGGCCACTTGATGTAAAGTGGGATCGAATGAGGTTTTGTTTCATTTTAAATTTGGGTAAAGTTTTAGTAATTGTATTATTATTTTATTATTTTTATTTTTAATAAATATGTTAAATGTTCTTATTAGTGCTGGGTAAAAAATTATCGCGATTAATCACATTCAAAATGTCTGTCTATTGTGTATTTATTATGTATACATAAATACACATGCATGAATATATTTGAGTAAAAAATACACATTTTATTTCTATATAGATATAAAATATATATGTATATAATACAAATGATACATAAATGTATGTGTCTGTGTAATTTTGTATATTTTTGTTTCTATATTTGTGTGTATCACATATACATAATACACACACATATATTATGTCAAAACCAACTTTTATTTTGGATGTGATTAATCATGATTAATCTTTACCCAGCACTATTTTTTTTTTCAGCTTAAAGTTTAAGCTAGTTAAAGCTAGTCACTAGTTAAAGCTTTTTTTTTCGTGTTTTTTTTTCTTTCTTTCATTCTTTCCTTTCATTTTCTGCCACAGACTGATTGTTTTACTTCTGAAGACCTCAGTTCATCACTAAGAGAAAACTATAAAGAAAAGTCACCTACACAACTGATTATAAGCAAAAACATTTATTGCGTGAACTATCCCTTTAGCAATTATAATTTGGAGTGAATTACTGGAATAATTTACTGTTTGACATTCTTCTTCTTCTCATAACTTCAAGAAAATGTACTTTGCAGGACTTTTGTAAACAACATATTTGGTGGTTCTGGACAATGATAGTGGGAAAAAATTATGAATTCCTCAACAAGATTTGGAAATATCTTCTGAATTAGCTATTGACAGTGTATGGAACAATTACTATTTGTAATACATTCCTTCAAAACCATAATTTCTTTTCAGTTTAAATGGCTTTAAAGCAATGGTTTACATGTTAGTAACATGTTAGTTTGTAAAAAGCTATAGGAGTTTTTTTTTTGCATTTGTTCTTTGGTTAAGCACATAACAAGATATTTGTAAGAATGTTTTATCTATTTTGGCTGTACAATGAAGATCAAACAACACTGAACCAAAAAACTGAACTGTCAAAAAAATGGCAGGTCACGAACTTGACAAGGCTGCAGCACCAATGACATGACTAAATGAAAATAAGGGCATTCTGATATCCTCGTCTAACAAATGAACAGTGCAATGTAGTGGATTAAAAGAAAAAAATTATGTTAAATAGTTTTTATCTTTTTAAATGGACTTTTTCTTTTCATTCTGATACGCTCGACTAATGAATGAACAGTGCAATGCAGTGGATTAAAAGAAAAAATAATGTTAATGTTAAATAATGTTAAATAGTTTTTATCTTTTTAAATTAAAATTTTGTCTTTTATTGTCAACAATAATGCACTGTTCATTCATTAGCTTGTGTGCAAATTCATAGTTTTCAGTCTCATTTCTAGCGTAGAGGACCTTTCTGAATTGGAAAAGCAGTTGACAATGTGCGGAAAATTGTCAGATGTGTGATATCATTCATAAAGAAACGTCAAATGTGGGCCAAAGCATTATTTGAGGACTCCCTCGCTTTGCCTTCCTCTTTGTCTCACGCAGGGCTTGTGCTAATATACATTATTTTCCTCCGTGCTGCAGAAACGTTCCATATAAAAAGTTTGCCATGTTGTTGTTCCCAGATGGAGCATTCAGATGAGAGGTTTATAGCTGTCAAGGAGCCAGTTGGGATCAGGATGTCTCATGTAGTTTTTGGCATCTGGAGCTGCTTATTAGAAATGCCGAGAAGGAGCCTCCCCAAGAATGTAGTATAAATATTTAATCTAAACACAGGATGGAAAGTTTACTGCATGTGTGGTTCTCTATCGGTTGTTATATCCTTGTCTGTCCCTTTAAAGTTGTATTAGTCATCCGGGACATTGTTGACAGAGGCTTTTGACATAAAAAAAAAAAAAATAACACCACTTGTTTTATTGATTTAATATCTAGGTTTTAACCCTCTTTTGAGCTTTTTTGTATCTGCTTGTTAAGTCATGATGTATGAAATACTGTTTCCGGGTCCAAGCTGCTACTCATTTGAATTATTCGAAAATATTTGTTAATGACCACTCTTTAGTCATATCACACATTAAATTAAATTTTATAAAAAAACAATGTGTATACAACAGTCTCTGGACTTGCTGCATCACAGACACCATTATTTGAACAATTTATAAAAGAGTCATCACTTTCCGCCTATCTGATATTAGGGATATATATATTTCGATCGTGATTTTTAAAGCATTACATCGCTTTGTAGATGTTTATTATTACCATATGTTCAGCCTCCCCATACAGTTTGATATAGCGATTGGACCCAGAAGCTGCTTTGCGTGACGTCACACTTAACTAGCAGATAGTGTTTCTATATAAATATTAAATATTAATTATAAAAATATTAAATATGTATTAATAATACATACTAAATATTAAATTTATATAAACTCTCTTAGTATGATTTTGTTGATGCCATTATTTCAACAATTTAATTCAACAGAATTGTATAATAACATTTGCAGCTAACAATTGTATTGACTTTTAATTACATTTTAGCTTCTATTAAGAAGTACACCAAAAATTGATAATCTAATAGAAATCATGACACTTCAACAGGAGAGCAAATACCCCAAATGATGAATGCATACATTTATTCTGACATTTATTCTAAAAAACATTTTTTGTGCATTTAACAAGTTGCAAGCTATACAAGATATACTGTGATTGATAAACAAATAACAAATCAAATAGTGTATATCAAATCAGAATATTTAAGTTTTTTTTTTAAATGTTCACCAATGCTCCATTTTTGTAAGCAGAAAAATAGTTAGAACAATTATATTGTGAAATGCTTTTGCAGTTTAGTTTTTGTAGCAGTGTATCACAATAATTGACCACAAATATTTGAACAGTAGTGTCAGTCCACTTTATTTTTCCATGGTGTATTTTTCCACACAGCAATTCTTCATAAAATAAATAATACATGGTAATGTAGCATTTATGCATCTTAATGTTTTAATGAAAGTCACTCACTAATGAATAGGAATCATAGTTTGATGGACAAAAGAAACCACAGAGTAACCCTGAGGCACTGTAATGTTGATACAATAGAGGCTTTAATTCATAATCTCTTTAGCATTTTAGAAAGTAAGTACATGCAGGATAATCATTGTATGTGTGGAAGATTGATGGCATAATCACAGAGGACATAATCACACAGTCTCATTGCTTCCTGTGAGCAGCTGTTAAACTGTCCTAATGACCGACATGCTTCTTTCTTAATGCTTCTACATATTCTTCAGTCCTGTCACAACACTAAATAGCAGGCATCCCAGCATCCATGTCGTCCTATAGTCTATGGCCTGGCTAAACCATCTGGGGGGGAAAACATCCTGAAACTGCAAATAGAGTCCACATGCGGAGCAGCTGCTCTTCTTGCTGCCAGATCTAAATAAACCACTTCATCCTGATCAGCAGTGTGAGAAGTAGATCCTCCAACAAGAAGTCCTTCAGAAATCAAATCTGAATGAATCTTCTCATGCATTACATTACACTGGGTATTATGATGCATTTTATTTGTTGTTATTTAGATAAGGGAGACGCATAACGGTTCACACTGTGTTTAAATCTTTTTTTTTTTTTTCATCAAATGGTTTGTTCAACCATAAATTACCATTCTGTCATTAATTACTCTTCCCATGTTGTTTCAATCTCTTGCATTTGCCTTCAGCGGTTCAATCAACATATTATTAAGCTACTAGAATATTTTTTGTGCACATAAAACAAATATATATATTTTTCTCCTCAGTGTCAGTATAGGGCACACGTTCACAGGCATATGGGTTCTACATCAGTGCAAAGTGCTTATAAACCCGCGTCCTACACTGAGGAGAAGAAACTGTTAAAAATAGTCATTATTTTGGATTTACGTGTGCACAAAATGTTATTGTAGCTTCATAATATTCTGATTGAACCACTGAAGGCTTATCGGTCTGTTTTGAAGATTTATTTTTTATGGACTTTTACAACCTTGGAAACCTCATTGTCTATGGAGGATGAGGGAGCTCTCAGATTTCTCCTATATCTATATCTTAATTTGTCCCCCGAAGACAAACGAAAGTCTCGGGTGTTTGGAATGGCATAAGGAGTAATTAATTACATCATTTTCATTTTGGGCTGAACCAAACCTTTAATGATTTTATACATTAAATTACTAGTAGTTTACATAATAATTACACACATTTTTCAGGGCTGCTCTCTGAAGAGAATGAATGTGGCTGTATTTCAAAAATCACATTGTTGGTCAACCTCAAACTTTTTGGTGAAAGAAAATGTTAAATGGATAAATCATTTTTAGGCATCATAAAATATTTGGGCCTGCTCTTACATGTAGAATTAGGTCAATATGTCAACGCACCACTCACTAGGCTATCAGTGCCAACAGCATTTTTTATACGTTTAAAAAGCATGCTTCAACCAAATCATTAAGAATGAGGTCAGTTGGTGGAGACTAGCTCTTTTCTGCCTGTTTGATCACAGTTAGCCACATCTGTGTTTACACTTTGAAAGCAATTCAGTCATATGTGATTTCGACAACCTCTTGAAGTGGTCAAACGTGGACAATCTCAAAACATTTTAAATCCTGTTCACACCTTTATTTATTGTTGTCCAATTATGACCGGATCAACAAAACATATATTTTAAAACCAGGTGTAAACAGGGCCTAAGATGCATCCCAATAAACACTTGAACTCCAATTCTACAATTCTAGTTCCGAGCTGTGAAAGTTTTGGCATAACTCTGCAGTTGCAGTTTGAAAAATTCTTTCTTAGAAAGGAGGATGCATCTCTCTCTCTCTCTTTATCTCTCTCTCTCTCTCTCTCTCTCTCTCTCTCTCTCTCTCTCTCTCTGTCTCTCTCTCTCTCTCTCTCTCTCTCTCTCTCTCTCTCTCTCTCTCTCTGTGTGTCTGTATGTGTGTGTGACTCAAAGCGTCTCTGTGTTTTTAAGGAGGCTTGTAAAAGTGGTAAATTCCAGGGGGCAGCTGGTGCCGGCTGTTAGCATTCCAGTTGCCTGTGAAGAAGCAAGGCTGAAGAGACAGCCAAACTCTCTCCATTCTCAGCCCAGGCACCTCTCTCTAAATACACTGGCAGCAGCCTGTATTCCCACTCATCCAGCACTGCAGCTGCTCGCAAAGGAAGTAGTAATTATGCATTATCAGAGTCCAAACCCTAGGTTCGCCACTAGCCATGACTCTGCATTTGAGTGGCCAGGAATGTTTACTCCCGAAGCCGAGAGTCTTGTTATGTGGTGGCATCAGGTGGGGCAACATGTGGAAGGACAACGGTGCAGCTGCTACAGCCTTCGCCTACAAGAATGTTGAGTAAAAACTGGTTTCATCAGGCTGTGTGGTTTGTTCCCCACCCTGCTGAAGCGCAGAGATCTTCCCACTAAAAATAATATAGTGGCTGGAAGGTCAGGAGGGCAGGCAGGAAGCATGTTCATTAAAATGTCATTCAGCCCTTGTTTTCATTTTACATATGAGTTCATTATTAATTGCTTTTGATGTGGTGGAAAGATTTAGATGGAGTGTCTGTTTTTCTAATCGCCTAGTTTGAAAGCGATGAAAGCAGCCCAACACAAACTCAGCTCAAGCCAGTGAACTTCAGGTTGCTGTTTCACGGAAAACATCGAACTGACAGCGAGCTGTAAGAAAAAGCTACTTTGGGTCACCTTAGATCTTTTGTCTTCTCTTCCAGGCTTTGGAGGAGGCCCAGAAAGCCATTCAGCAACTCTTTGGCAAAATCAAAGACATCAAAGACAAAGCAGAGAAATCGGAGCAAATGGTGAGTAAAAATAAGCCCTCCAGACAGGAACCTAGTCATTTAAGGCCTGAAAGTGGACCCAGAGTAAATAGCCACTCAACCACCCACCCACCCCAATAGACTGGGTAACCGAGGAGCAAGAAACTGTGACATCCTGTGGTTTTCGTCCACAGTACTTGCTCTGAGCCCAAAGTAATGCACTGGCCATCTGTGAATGTAATGCAATGCAGATCAGAGGAAGGGCAAGGGGTGGAAGGCAGGAGAACAATAGCAAAGCTCTGTCTGTCTATGTGTCCCCAATATGGTGAAGCAATAGACAGAAGTCACGCATGCAATATCACTACCATACAAACCCTGATAAAAAATGAAAATGGTCACTGGGCAGCAAATTCTCAAAAGATACTAATATATAATACTAAGATAATATATATATATATATATATATATATCTATATATATACACACATACACACACACACACACACACACACACACACACACATTTAAATTGTTTTATTTGCATTATGGTCACTTTAAATTAATAAAAAAAATCTAAGAGTTGAACAATGCTGTTAAATATATTCTTCAGCAGTAATTTCCATCAAATTTGAAAATGAACATTCATTTTTACACTGCGTATTGCTTTGTTTTATAATATAATTTCATATATCAAGCCATATAACTTTATTTTTGTTTAAATTAAGTTTATTAAGCATCCCTAATGCATCGCAAAATGTGTTTCAGGTTAAGGAGATCACACGGGACATCAAGCAGCTGGATCATGCCAAGCGCCACCTGACGACTTCTATAACCACCCTCAATCACCTGCACATGCTGGCTGGCGGCGTCGACTCTCTCGAGTATGTTTATTTAAAATCAATGCCTATACTCAGACAAAACACTTTTTGCTAAAAGCTTTGCCATTGTGCATTTTGCAGAGCTATGACTCGTAAACGGCAGTATGGAGAGGTGGCCAATCTCCTTCAGGGTGTAGTCAATGTGCTGGAGCACTTCCAGAAGTACATGGGCATCCCGCAGATACGCCAGCTCTCAGAGAGGTACAGACTCGAGCACTAGACCAAAACTCTTCAATGCTATTAAATCACTCACATATTACACTGAGGCACTACATAATTCTTAGTGTTAACCATTGGGTAATAAACCATTAAAGTTCACTCACCTTTGATTGAATTGGAGGCTTGGAGTTTCACAACTATTTATGTTAATATCAATGAATGGGCTGTGTATTTGACGCACCTTAATCTGTAGTAAGTATCTTGAAGTTCAGGTTTGCATGAATCTGGTTAGCAGCAGACCACAGGCTGTCATTCAGCCTAAGATTAGACACCAAATTGACATTTGCGTAAATATTGTCATATTTCTCTGAATTATTTTTGGTTAATTGTAATCCTCTATCTTTCTATCAAAGTTATGTGACATTATCAAGATGAATTTGTATAAGTTTGACTGATAATTCTTGTCACATTTTACTGCCATTTTCAGAAAAACTGTCATAATGTGAGAAATGTTAAAGGCGTCTGAATAATTTTTGGTTTGGCTGTATGTACTCACACACGTGCATGCACATTTATGTGGTGAGTGAAAAAACAAATACTAGCCAATAGTGATTCCATTAGCAAGGTGTCCGTATATTATTTTTGGAGACACTCATGCACTGTTTATTTGAATAAATCACAGCACTGAGAAGATGAGGATCCTGTTTATGTTTACTGAAGATGCAACACAGGAAGGACGTCTGCTTCAGAGTGTCTCTTCATTTACTTTTTTTTTCACCACTTTATCCGCCTTCATCCCCAGCGGAAAGCAGCTCTTTGTCCCAGTGGAGGAGTTCTCCCTGGTTTTGGGTGGTTCAGTCCACGTCCCCTGCAGGTTTGCAGACTGGGCCTTTTGTTGGCGATTCTGGACTTCCTGTTGCTTGTTTATGTTGGCTACTTGCATAAAGCTGTTATAAGCAGATGGCAAGGAAGGGTGTGTTTGATGTGGAAAGCGATTCCCCTGATTGTTCTGAATGTTTCTTTGGAAAAGTCATGCTCAATTTCAGTGGCCCTGTAGTCCAGTTTTGCCCTTCAGTTCGTAAGACGGAGCTCAAATGTCAGACGGCGTCCTTGTGTGGTGATGAGAGTTTGTTTGCTTGAGCATGCATTTGTACATCAAGCGAATCCTGTGTTTTGTTAAAACAGCATTTAAGTGTGCCAAAGTATATCAGCACTTTCTGACCGCTGCGTGACTGCTGTTTTTTCCCCCTCATCTGTTTCTTTTGTGGTTTAAAAAGAGATTATATTTGATGAGGGTGGGGGTTGGGGGTGCCTTGGAATTTATAATGTAAATAATATCACCCCCCCCCCCTCCCTTTGGTGATCAGATGGACTGATTTTAGTGGAATTGTTTAGAATTGCACAAGCTTATCACATATTATGAGGAGGAAAAAAAGCTTTTCTGGAGAAAATTCCTTGTGGTCTAATTGGATGTTTGTGGTGATTAATATTCATGCCAAATATGGAGGAATTGAAATGCTTTCTTTCCAAGCCTGACTGTCACTAAATTGAGATGTTTTGGTTTTTATTTTATTCACTTAATAAGATCAAGAATTTAATAAATACAGTTAAATGCAACATTCAGGTCATCCAAACCAATAATCTTCTGAAATCTCGTTATGAAGGCTAATTTTATTACTCTTGATGTGGTCTAAATTCATGTGTACCATTTAAAAAATATTTTATATTTAATTTTATATATAAATCAATATAAATTTTACATGATTAGAATTTTTTTGGTATTTGCTGACATTAATATAATATAATATAATATAATATAATATAATATAATATAATATAATATAATATAACATTTGTTAAATGTAATCTTCAGCAAATCTCAAAATGAATATTAATTTTCACACTGTGTATTATATTGCTGTCATGTCTTAATAAATATTTAAATTCTACAGTTTTTTTTAAAAAGATTTTTCATACATCTACATCTATTTTTGGGATATAATATAATATAATAATTGTAAAAACAATTTCACAGTATTTCTTCACAATATACTTAAGTATATTAGTTTAGAAATAATAAATAAAATAAATAAAAACTACTTTCATTGGCATTCTATATAATATAATAGAAAATATATCATATATTTACCTAATAAATATAATATGTGTAATACCTGCCAAAAGTGTGGGGTCAGTATGATTTTCTTTTAACTAAATACATTTTTATTAAGCAATCTTTTATTTTATTAAGCTTGATCAAAAACACAGTGATTTAATAACACTGTTAAATGTAATTTAATGCTTGATCAGGCATGTTCAGACAGTGGTTCAGACAGTGTCAGGGTCTTCATGGAGATGCTGAGAGAGCAGATTGGCAGCCATGTGCCCCGTTGAAGACTGCAGTCTGACTGGCAAGCGCATGTGTCTCCATTTCTCTTTTTTTGCCCTTCTAAGTGTCTTGCATGTTTATTTTGGATGGCACTTGTGTCGATCCTTCTAGTGCCAGCAGCTCATCCAGAAATAAAAAGAGCATCTTTTAATCATCAAACTGTGCTTCATCCAAACCCTATTGATGGGATTGGGCTTGATTCACAGCGTCTCTCCGATTTCTGAGATTTTGACCCAACATACAATTTGTCCTTATTGGTTGACAGTATTTGGATTTACATCTGTTTTCATACAAGTAGCTGATATTTCTGTCGCTGTTCCATTTGTTTTCACCCCAGCAGTTGTTCTAATTCAGGGAGTGCAGTAATTCACATTGGCGTAATGGTGTCTGATACACCAGAGACACCATTATGACTAAGCAATTCAAAATGTTGGACTTAAAATTGAAGTCGTATTGTCAGACAGTGGGATAAATCAATAGGTTGGATGGAAGAAAATTAAGAGTGAGAAAAGTGAGAAATGGTGAAGCTTAGTTTTTATTATTTTAAAATATTATTGCTGTATTAATACAGTGAAGGAGTAGATGATGTCAAATGCACTTCTTGGTCAAATGACTTCTGTGCATTACTCCTTACTTGGAAATGGAGTTGATCTACCATTGTCAGTTAATATTTAAGGTGACATGCTTTTGAAATGTTCATAGCTTGACATTATTTGAACTGAAACATGAAGGCAGGGCAGGGCATAGAATAGCTCTTTCCCCTTTAAAATAAACAGTCAATAGCGTTTCATTTTATCATAGCTCTGCCATTGAGAGTGGTTGAGCTCGATGCATGTAGCAGTAGCGTCTTTAAGGGCAAATACTAGACAGCATTTGATTGGTCAGAAGATTTGATGAGAAACTGAAGTATGAGGTGATGTAAAAAAAAAAAATGTTTGTGACATCAAAGTGACATTTTATTTCTTCTTGATGCGGATTTTGTAACACTAGCTTATATGTATCCTAAAGACTAACATACTAATACGAACGTCTAAAAAAATTAATTTTCATTAACTTAAAAAAAAAAAAAAACTATTTAAAAAAAAAAAAAAAAAAAAAGCTGAAAGCTCTTAACTTATTTGCTTTTAAGTTTTAGTATTCAGTTGAATTTCTATGGTATTTAAGTTGATATAATGTATTGGAAATGTACTAGGGAATGAAAATTGTGGATGCACTTGGCTGAAAACCAAAACCAAAAATGCTTTGTAAATATTTATTTATTATTTTATTACATGACTGCAATTTTCTTGGACAGTTCCAATTTGAATTTTTTTTTTGAAAAAGTGTGACCTGCCGATATCAATTTTTGCGGATTCCGATTTTATATATATATATATTTGTTTTTATTATTGTTAGAATTGCTTTTAAGCGAGACAACTGTTTTGTCCCTCCTTAGAGTTAAAGCTGCACAGAGTGAACTTGGTACACAGATACTGGCCGACTTTGAGGAGACGTTTCCTGCCCAGGGGTCAAAGGTAAAGATGTGACACATGGATCACAATTAATCAACTCTTATAGTTTCTGAATCACTTCAGTGACTGATTTAACTTGTTGTTTGCAGAAATCTGGTGGTCCCAGCATTGTTCTCAGAGACGCCTGCTTGGTGGCGAATGTCCTGGATCCTCGGATTAAGCAAGAGATCATCAAAAAGTTCATCCGGCAGCACCTTTCAGAATACCTGGTTCTTTTCCAAGAGAATCAAGATGTGAGTGTGACTTTTTTTTTTTTATATGCCGAGGCTGTGAATTGCTTTCTCATTTACACTTCTGCTGATTGTCCTGAGTACAGGTGGCATGGCTGGACAAGATCGACAGGCGCTATGCGTGGATCAAGCGTCAACTGGTGGATTATGAGGAGAAATATGGACGAATGTTCCCTGAAGAGTGGTGCATGACTGAACGCATTGCTGTTGAGTTCTGTCACATCACCAGGTACTGCTCCAACGCCTCACTTTATTCTGCTGCTGCTTTATTTTTTTCCTAAATTGTGGATAGAATATTGATGTCACTGGTCAGGTGTGCATCAGTTTTTTTATACATATATTCTTAGGGTGTTTACGGGTCTTAAAGGTGCCATAGAGTGCATCGATTCAATAAGTTAAATTGTTTTCTGATATCTACATGTGTAGGTTTGTGGCTTAGGTTTTCATATGCTTAATTAAAACCAGAGGAATTATCCCTAGAATAAAAAGCCTGGTTTTAACCATATTTGAAATGGTTGTGAATATTAATGAGCTCTGCAGCTCATGTCTGTGCTCGATCTTTCTCTCACACACAGTGTGATGTACTCTGAAAAACACACATGCAAAACAATCATACTGTATTTTCCAATTAATTGGTATATAGTGCATTTTGCATTCTGGTGAGCTGTAAACAGATGCTTCACAGAGAGCTCATTTACTCTTCCTGCCTCTTCTTTTTCAAAATCGGAGTCCCATATACATAGCATGTTTAATAAAATCTTAGGTAAACTTAAACATAAGGGGGGAAAAAATTCTTTGCAGCCAATCAAATGCAGCCTGAAGCATACATACTAATAATACTGTGCGTAACAGAACAATTATTGTTTTGCTCAGAATATTACACACATTTACATGAAAATGAGGAAACAATCTGGTGTTTGAGGGTCACAGTATGTCAGTTCCATGTACTGAACTTAATTGTTATTCAGCTATGCCTAGATATATCCAGATTAGCATTATATGGCAGCTTTAATAATTCTTAAAACTCTATTATTTTTTGAGACTCCAAATCATGCCTCCAAGTAATGGAATCTTCAAAAAATGATCATCCTTTGATAGATAGTATTTTAACCAAAGTTCACCATCTACAAAACCAGTTTTATCATATCATATTTTGCTGGGTTCCAGGACATGTTGGGCATTCAGGAAATGAGCGAGCTTATGCTGCTGCTAAGGATGCTTTGAAGCAAGGGGTGAACAAATGCCAAATTCCTCCTTCAGAGATGAGACCTTTTATCAACATTTACATTTTCAATAAGTGGCAAGAGGAGTAGGATGCATTGGAAAATAATAAATTGTATGAAATCCAACCTGAAATCTCAAACAGAATTTTAAGACTAGATTTGATCAAGTGATTTTGACCAGATGTCATATTGGACATACAAGATTAACCCATGCCTTTTTGCTTAAAGATGAAGACCCCACTCAATGTTTGTATTGCACAATTCCCCTTACTGTAAAACACATTTTACTGGACTGTCCTGCTTTTAATGATTCCAGAAGACTTTTTTTATGAAATGAACTCTCTTAAGGACATATTTAACAAATTGACACCAGGACAAATTTTAGAATTTTTATCATGTATTAACACCAAACATCTTATTTAATTTATGTATTCATGTGTTTATTGTTTTTAATTGTATATTTATTATTGAAATGTTCTTGCCATGAAAATAGCCTTGGATGCTGACATGGCATTAAATAAAAAGAAAAAAGAAAAACAAAAATTAATAATTCTTAACGAGACCTTCCTCAATTGAAGGTCTCAATTTAAATAGTGCACAGAGTTTAAAATTCATAATGTTGCATGCACTGCAAAAAAAATAATAATCATTTAATTATATGATTGTGTTTTCTTTATAAATGTACATTTGGAGAACAATGACTTATTGTGCTCACTTCAGATTATTCATTTAGTTTTCTTCACTTGGCCTTAAAAGGTCTTAATGATACCATCATAAAATCTTTTTTTATTTTCCAGTACAAATATTTAAGCTTCCTCACATCTAAATGAAGAAATTAAGTCTTGTTTACTGCCAATGTGGGCTAAAGAGACTTCCTGAAAGAAAAATTGCATTTGAACATTAGTATATGTGTTTGATCTCTAAATATTATTATCCGACGTTTCCTATAATTTGACTTTGTTTTAAAGTTTGAAAAGTGGATTTAGAGTTGTATTTGGATGTTTTAAATAACAAAGCCAGTCATGTGTCCATTTTGGCATCATGAGAGTTGCCATAGAAACTGCTCATTTGAATACATAAGCAGCACTGAACAGACTTGTAATTACAGTAATTTTAAGATGATGTGAGTCCAGAATAAATCCTCATTATCTCCAGTAGTCCACAGTGAAAATACACCTGGGGATTTACAATAGATGTGCATTTAGTGGTTGGCGTAGTAGACTAGACATTAGACAGCACACAACTATGGCATGGTTTGGCAAAAGACAAAACTGTGCACAGTTTGACATGAATGATTAGATGGAAAGGCACTGGTTACATGTCTGGGTTTTCAGAAGTGGTATTATTGACAGTCTGAAGTAGGCTATGTGTGTGTATGTGTGTTGTCTATAGTCAGATTCTTCTCCAGAGAGTCATTACAAAACCCTCAATGCCTGGAAAGAACGTTTGAGCTCTGCTGAAATCCGAGCTAATATATTTCTCTCTCTTTTTTTTGGAGAAAGCTTTTTGTAAGAATGGATACACCACATCACCATCTTCTGTCACCCCCCCCCCCCCCCCCTCAAAAAAGCTAATTTTCAAACTGACAGTAACTGAATCTTTTCTTGCAAATTCAACACTGATTCACTGTGGTTTTCTTTAACAGCCAAACCAGTCATCTGACCTATAAAAGCATCGACATGAAGTTTTAGTTCTACTTGGCATGTTAGGCTTTTTCTCCTGAACCCGTGTCTGTGTTTCGTTTTCTCTTTAGAACTGAGCTTACCAAGCTGATGCGAACACGTGCCAGAGAGATTGAGGTCAAGCTTCTGCTATTCGCTATTCAGAGGACCACCAATTTTGAGGGACTGCTGGCTAAACGCTTCTCAGGCTGCACCTTGAACGATGGGCCCGGGGTGAGGCCATCCCACACAGACCGTTCATTTTTGGGGGGATACCATTCCTGTTTTGAAGAAGAGCACAAAAGCATTTTGCTAGGTCGTGATACACCTGCTATACCTGATTTAATTAATATTTTTTCATTAAAACATTTTAATTTATTCAAATTTATTCAAATATTTATAAAAAATTTTACTAGCCATGCAATTACATGTCCACTTTTGTTTTCAAAAACAGTTGCTGTGCATACTTGTACTACGCCCTAAAAGTATGTACTTTTTTTGTGAAGGAAAAATGTATACTTTTGAGTGTGTAACAGAAGAATATGCAAGCTGTGGGACATACTACTTCCTCGTTAACAGATCATTATGTTGCTTAGTTATGAGCCCTGTCAATCATCTCAACACATCTTCCACATTTCTTAATCTTAATTTAATTTCCTATCTTATTGGAGAAGCAGCAGCAGGTTAATCTCCCATTCGAAAGTCTTTCATGCAGAGAAATCTCCTCAGGTATTTGGATAATTCTGCATTCAGACGTTAATGTCCAAACACGTCTTTATATGTGATTTAAATATTTTCCAGTTGGCTTGATATTAATTAACAGCCATACAGACATCTTTACCGAAGCCTCTCTACTTGACGGTTGGTCTCGCGCACCCATCATGTTTGTAGTTTATTTACACTTTTCACTCGCATTTGTAGTTCTAATCGAAGTCACGTCCAACACGCAGTGTACTGTGGGCATTATCAGCGGTTAAAGTATGAACAGTTCAACACTTCAAATTTTTACTGGAAATAGTAAACCATCCGGGAACCTTTGGCACACTCTTTTCAACATACTACGATTTGGGACATACTAATTCTATTTCAAATACTATTAAGGACGGATAGTATGCCAATTAGGACACAGTGAGTGTTTTTTTCAAAATAACAATAATAATAATAATAATAATAATAATAATAATAATAATAATAATAATAATAACAACAACAACAACAAAATAGATTATATTTAAGATTAAACAAGTCAGTTAAATCACTTAAGTCTTAAATTTACCATCATAAAATCTACTCTCAGAGCATTTAGTGTAGTCATGTAAATGTAGTCCTATTCATATTTTAATATAATAATTATAATTATTTTATTAAAAACAAACAAAAAATATGTATCACTAACTGCAGTATTCCATATTTATAAATGTGTATATATAAATATTTAATTATTATTGTTTCATGTAGCAACAGTAAAATTCTAAAGCTAATATTTGTCAATTCATTTTCTTTCAAATGGAAAATCTTAGAACTTTTTTTTTTTTCATTGAAAATTGTTGCTCAGAGATACTGAAAACATTATCATGAGCAGCTCAAGTTCAAAGTTCTGAAGTGAAGTGAGTATTGTCAGGTATGGTTACTCGTACTCTAAATTGGTTTTTGACCCATACACACACACACACACACACACACACACACACACACACACACACACAGACACACACACAGACAGACAGTGAGCATACACCCAGAGCGGTAGGTTGCTTCCAGTGCTGGTACCGGGAATCAAACCTGCAACCTTTCTATTACAAGTCTAGCTCCCTAACCATTAGCCCACAACTGCCCCTACAATATGCTATAATATAAAGTTCGAGAACCACAGTAAACCATATTAAAGTGTCATGAATTGTTACAATTAATAATAAAAAATAAGTTGACAGCTAACTATCAAATAACACTACATATATAGTCGCAGATGCTGATTATTACTCTCATTTAGCACTTGCAGAGACTTAATTTTCGGCCCCTTGTGCTTTGTGTAATCTGGCTCTTATGTGATGTTCCTTTTTTTTTTTGCTCTCTCAGCAGAAAAAGCCTGAGACTCCTTTAGAACCAACAAACCCCTTTCTGGAAGATGAGTCTGGAGAGGACAATCTATCAGAAAAGGATGAAGATTTGGACAGAGTGAGGCCGCTTATCTGTATTTGTGCTTTTTCATGACTTCATTTGTGCTCCACCCATCTTCTGATAGTAGTTTACACCGCATTTGGTACAATTTACATTTTATTCTAATGTCATTCATTTTTGACTTCCATCTGAACTCTGACCCGGATCAGCAGTGTATTCTCTCTAATTTGACGTATTATCAAAGCATTCAAGGCGCCTTGTGTTTAAAAGTCTATTTTTTGTGGTGTATTTTAATATAACGACTTGACTTTGGCTCAGTTCCTTTATTTATTGCACTCTTCTTTCCTTTTATCTTCAAATTGGCAATGATGTTTTCGGTATCAGGTGTTGTAAGAATGATTCTGATGATTTGGGTTCCTCAAAAGTTCACTGTTATCACTGTGCTGTTTTGCAACCTAATTTCCTTCCACTTTCCCCGGCATGCTGGTGCCGCTGTAGCTCATGTCTAGGGTATTATCTTTGTTAACGTTATTTTAATGGGCCAATTTAGACAGCTTGTGGACTATAAGTAACCTTGCAACAACATGTCAATGACCACTCTTCAAAGTATTAGAAATGGATTTACGCAGTAAAAAAAAAAAAAAAAAGCTGTGTCCATGCAAAATTTTGTGAGTGATACACTGACGAAGCACAAATTAAAGAACTGTGACACAAATCCTCATTTTTATAATGGCAAAAGAATATTTGCGCTGGTGCAAGTTGTTAGTAAATCTGTTTAATATCTGCTAACATTTACACTGCTAACTGGTGGGCACAACACTCCAGCCTATGTGAGTGGTGAAAATGAAGCATTTTGAAAATGCTGAAGACCCACATATTTTTTTAAATGCAATTAAAACAGCACCTTAGGCCTTTATTTCAGTGATCCACTGAGATGTGTTACTGTTTCAACCTGGTATTAACTTTCAATCAGACGCATCTTGTGGCATTTTCCTGCCTTCTTGATTTTGCCACAGTCTACATCACATTTGTGGGAGTATTGTCCCCTTGTGATTAGACCATTAACACCAAGTGTAAAGAGGATTTTAATGTAATTTGTTTTTATTATTTATTTATTTTTAAAGATTTGTTTTTGCCATTTTTAAGTATAGTATGCTGTATAAAGTATACTGACAGGCTGGGGTGTGATTGGGAATGGTCCACAAGTTGGGACTCTGGGTGCCTGCAGCACAGTTGAACTAAATGTTGGTGCGCTGACCATTACAATATTAACATAACTTCTTAACTACATGTCAGCTTGTGTTCTGTTTACACCTGATATTTAGAGCTTTTTTTGTCAATTAAATTGCAAGAGTTAGTTGAAATGTAGTTGCAAATTTACTTGAAATCAAATACATATCAAAAGAGGACCGTCAAAATAACGTGTAACCTTTTTGTTTAGCTAAAACCATGACAAACCTTTTTGAAATTGAAGTAACATTAGCCATTTTTATGTAGTATTAGTACTAAAATAACTAAAAAAAATAATGTATTTTGCTGTTCACAGCCAAAGAAACCCAAGGCTCCAGACAACCCCTTCCATGGCATCGTGTCCAAGTGTTTTGAGCCTCACCTCTACGTTTACATCGAGTCGCAGGATAAGTGAGTGAAATCTGCTGTAATGCTGTGCACAGTCATGTCAGATAATTCACACAGGAAGGAAGAAGCCCTTTAATTTCAGGGTCATATAAGAACCTTGTCACCACCCCCTATTTGAGATGCTTTTTTTCCCCCTCATTGTGTCGTCCTCTTCAATACTTCCCGTCTTCGACACCCCTAATCTTGGCAGTTAAGTAAAAATGCTTTCCATTAACTATTAACCACAGATGCTGGATACAACCTAAAAACGACATCTGATTTCTTTCATGTTCTCAGTCTCTACCTCTCTTTCCGGCTTACCCTCTTTTTCACCCACAAGGCTCCCAAGAAAAGAGCTTGTTGTGGAGGCTTTTCTCTGGCCTGTGAGCACTCCACTGGCACTGCCTAAAGCAGAATGACCTTTCTGTTAACAATGGCTTGCATTATAGCAGTTCACACTGACCTGTCTGGCATGAAGTGACCACATTCTTTTCTCTGGGTTCACATCTATCTGATTACTCAGTGCTGAGAGAGATGGCCTGTTTACTGACTTACAATACAATGCTGTTTAAAACAAGTTAAATACAGCAGAGGCAGATATTTCGGCTAATAGCTGTTTTAACTTTGGTTTTACATTTGTAGTAATTTGAATTCTTTCGGTTGCTATTTTTATTTGTCTATTTTTTTATATTTTACTTTGATATTTTTTCCAACAAAACACAGTGTCTGCATCAGAATGGTTCAGAAGCTTCCAACCTAAATATTTAATTTATGCTCTGAATTTTGTCCGAAATACAAACCTTAAATACTTCAATCATATTTGTTCCCCTTGTGATTAAATTTTTTTTTCTCAAGCATACACTTTATTTTTTACTTATTTATTTATTTTTGTGCAAACAACAGGCTAAGTTAGACCTTGCAAATACATACATATTTTATTTTGTTTCCCAAAAATACATAAAATACATATACCTTCAAAAGAACCCTTTTAATATACATGTATCTATATATACAGACAAAAAATGAATACCTTTTAGTTTAGTGCAGGTAATCAGTACTGAATACATTTAAAACATCTAGAACTTTATTTGCACATTTTTTCTGTAATAATACAATAAACAATTACATAACTCCAAACATACAAATGAACAAAATGCAAAAAATATCCAAGAATTTATTTGGTTAAGTATTCATCATCGTGTATTTTAGAAGCATAAAAATGTGAACATTTTAGCAGTTTCCATATGGGCCCAATTTAAATTCTTTCACTTTTGTCCTCTGTCTTAGAAATCTTGGAGAGCTGATTGACCGTTTTGTTGCTGACTTCCGGGCCCAGGGTCCCCCTAAATCAGGTACAGATGAGGGCGGCGCTGTGCTGCCCAGCTGTGCTGATCTCTTTGTGTACTACAAGAAGTGTATGGTGCAATGCTCTCAACTGAGCACTGGAGAGCCCATGATCGCTCTGACCACCATCTTCCAGAAGTATCTGCGCGAGTACGCCTGGAAGATCCTCTCCGGAAACCTACCCAAGTGAGTCCATCCTCCTGACTGTTTTTGGTTTATCCCCCTTGTTATGTGGTTATTTTGGTCCTCAAAGAATGAAGTAAAAAATTGTATGCACACTCTCAAAAAAACAAAAAGTCACAAGGGAGATGAAGTGCTAAGCAATTTACTGGAAAAAAAGGCAAACGTTTTGATTACTTCTTGACCATTGTCAATGCCAAGCTTAACAGTGTTAAACTATGAGCCATCTTAATTTGAGGAGTCACATGATGATATATTAATACATACACACAATAATACATTAAGCACATGATCAAACCAGACCAAGCCAGATTAATAAATAAATAAAAAAATGTAAAAAAAATTAAGAATAAAATAATAATAATAATATAAAATATTATAATAAAATATAATATAATATTGGTGCCATAGAAACTAATAATCAGAGTCAGCATTAAAATATAATATAATATAATATAATATAATATAATATAATATAATATAA
>CAIGQW010024412.1:4280273-4293674 GCA_903798125.1 Danio choprae
AATATAATATAATATAATATAATATAATATAATATAATATAATATAATATAATATAATATTAGTGCCATAGAAACTAATAATCAGAGTCAGCATTAAAATATAATATAATATAATATAATATAACATAATATAATGTAATATAGTTGCCATAGAAACTAATAATCAGTCAGCATTATAATACAATAGAATAGAATAAAATATAGCTGCCATAGAAACTAATAATCAGAGTCAGCATTATAATATAATATAATGTAATATAATATAATAATTAAACATGAATGAATAAAAAATAATGATTGTGTACAGTAAAGACATTATGTAATATACATCCAAGTGGGGGAATAATGGTTGGAGTTAAAAAACATTTAAAGTTTGAAAAAGTTTGACATTTAATTCTTCGGATATACACAGTTCATATAATAGACCTATGTTGCCTCACCTTGTAACAGTGTGTTATTAGAAACACCACCTCTTCTTGATATACCTTGAATACAAGAAAATTTCAAATCAGTTCATGGCATCAGCAAAATGTCTGACGTGAGAAGAATGAATGTCCATCCTCGAATATCCAGCTCGATTGGTTTAGCCAATACATTGTAGACCACATGGACATGAAATAAGATAAGATGAAGAACAAGTGATAGTCTTGCTGATTTTGATCCTCCCAGTCGCTGAGGCTTTTATTCATGGTGTTAATGATGTAGTGATGCCGGAGAGCAGAGCGAGTGCTTGTTTCTGTGTGGTCGCGTTTGTGGGGTTTCTTCAAAAGAAAAAAAATTCCCACCCGCCGCCTTGTGTGGTTTACCCCTTATTGTCTTTGGGAGTTTCAAAAAGGATCTTTGTTTTGGAGAAGCTGCCTTGTGGTTTCCATGCAGTCTTTCTTGTGTTTCTTTCAGTGGGGAGGGCCGCAGGCTTGACTTGGGCTGCTTTGGTAACCATGTTTGTTCGTGTTTGCATGCAGGACCAGCTCCAATAGTGGTGGTCTGACCATCAGCAGCCTGTTGAAGGAGAAAGAGGGATCAGAAGTAGCCAAGTTCACAGTGGAAGAGCTGTGTCTGATTTGTAGCATCCTCAGCACGGCCGAATACTGTCTGGCTACCACACTACAGGTCAGCCAGCACACATATACAGTTGAAGTCTTGTTAGCCCTCCTGAATTATTAGCCCCCCTGTATGTTTTTTTCTCTCTAATATCTGTTTAACGAAATAGATTTTTTTCAACATATTTCTAAACATAAAAGTTTTAATAACTCATTTCTAATAACTGATTTCTTTCATCTTTGTCATGATAACAGTACATAATATTTTACTAGATATTTTTCAAGATCCTAGTATTCAGCTTAAAGTGACATTTAAAGGCTTAACTAGGTTAATTATGCGAGTCATTGTATAACGATGGTTTGTTCTGTAGACAATCAAAAAAATTATTGCTTAAGGGGGCTAATAATAATGATCTTATAATAGTAAAAAAAACTAAATAAGACTTTCTCCAGAGGAAAAAATATTATAGAAAGTACTGTGAAAAATCCCTTGTTCTGTTAATCATCATTTGGGAAATATTTGAAAAGCAAAAACAAAAAAAAAATCACAGGGGGGCTAATAATTGTGACTTCAACTATATATATATATAGTATATATAGTTTATCAATAGTGCTGATGTTCTGTATGGTGTCCACAGCTGGAAGAGAAGCTCAAGGAGAAGGTGGACAAGACTCTAATGGAGAGAATCAACCTAACTGGGGAAATGGACACATTTAGCACGTAAATAACCAGTCACACTGACTTGACCCTCAGCCCTGAGCAAACAAATGTGTTTGTTTAGTTAGGAGATGAATTACATCCCCATAAATCTCTTTGTTTGGCAGGGTTATCTCAAACAGTATCCAGCTCTTAGTTCAGGATCTAGACGCTGCATGTGATCCAGCCCTCACCGCAATGAGCAAGGTACCTTACTGTTATCGGTTATGAGATGATTTTTTTTTTTTCCTTCATTTGTCATATTAGTAAATTTCTCATATATTTCCTGTTGACGTTATTGACGGTTACTTTTATAGCTTTATTTATAGCTTTATAGCTTTATTTTTTTAGAGCTTTGCGTAATCCTACATGTAGTTTTTAACATCTCAGAATGTTTCTTTTTTTATATTTTACATTATGTATTAAAATATTTCATGACAAAGTATTATCTAAAACTGTGTACAGTTTTAATAGCGGCCATTTATTGGTCATCAGTTATAACATCAAAGTAATTTGGCTTTATGCTATGAGCTAGAAATGTAAATGTATAGGTTATCCCCTGCTTTTTTGTTAGAAAGCATTGTTTATTTAGTATGATTTTATTTTCTACTATTGGAATAAAATAGTATGTCGTTTTAATATAAGCCATATTTTGGCCATTATTAGCCATAACATGAAATTAATTTTGCTTTTTAATCTGATTTGACCAGAATTTTAATATAGACTAATGTCAGCATTTTTGGTTTGCTTGAGATCACTGTTATTTTTGTATTCATTAAAATGTGCAATATTATAATATATTATGATCTAGTGTTTTTACAGTATTATGCTATCAATATTAATAGTATTTGGCTTTCATTTTTATTTTGTTTTATTTATTATGTTTAGTGGTTTTTGTCTTTTTGGTTTCTGTTTGTGTTAACATGTTACAGTAAAGTCTCATTTCTCAACTTTAGGTAATGCATCAACTAATATAAACGCTGAGCAAAAAATATTTAGCTCAGCGTTTTTTTTACCTGTCAAAATACTTTTCTTAATTGCTTGTTCATATTAGTTCTTGGATTAACTAATGTTTATTTGATTATAACAATGTATTAGTGTCAGTTATTATGGTAGCTTATGTATGACAATTATGTTGACAAATGAGATAATTAGATAATTTATGCTAGCCTTAAAATTAATTTTGTGTGTTTGTACAGATGCCGTGGCAGAGCGTGGAACATGTGGGTGACCAAAGCCCTTACGTGACCTCTGTAATCATGCACATCAAACAGAACGTGCCCATCATCAGAGACAACCTGGCCTCCACCCGCAAATACTTCACCCAGTTCTGCATTAAATTCACTAAGTCAGTACCGCAGCTGCTCGTTCATCATTGGAGCAAGACTCTTTCATAACACAGTGGTTACTAAATTCACTCTGACTCTTTTACTTTCATCCCAAGCTCCTTCATTCCAAAGTTCATCAATCACCTGTTCAGGTGTAAGCCAATCAGCATGGTTGGAGCCGAGCAGGTGGGTGGAGTTTCAGATACTGTGTTTTTTTGGGGTTGTTTTTAAGTTTAAAACACATGTCCTTATTTTCTTTCTCCTAAATAGTTACTCCTGGACACTCATTCGCTGAAGACGGTTCTTCTAGACCTCCCTTCCATTGGCTCTCAGGTGGTCCGAAAAGCTCCTGCCAGCTACACCAAAATAGTGGTGAAAGGAATGACTCGGGCTGAGATGATTCTCAAGGTGGGAACCCTGCACGCATTTGTGGCTCTTAAAGATTTGAGCAACAGGCCTCCCTAATGAGAAGCTCAATACAGGAAGGTCTTTAATGATCAGCTGCTCATAAAGCTCTGCTTGGTGCAGCGCTCGGTTGGAGTTATTTACTAAGCTGAGCGTGTCTGCTTTAATGAGTTCTCTCTGAGAGACAGGAAGTGCTCACATACCTTGGCTTTCCCACAGTTTAATATTCCTCGCACATAAAGCTCAACTCATATTTACATATAGATGAAAAACAGACATGGGGTTGTCATCTTGTCTGATGCCTTTAGCATTTGTATATTATCAAGAGAGAAAGTTTAAAGAGAATGATAATTTGATGTGAAATTTGTTTACTTTTAAAAAAAGTTATTGATGTGCTTTAATAATGTTTTCATCTGTTTCTTATATTAAACTAAGTAGTTTACACCCCTTGTGTAGAAATCCCAAGAGAATAAAAGCATCCCTTCCTGGGTAACTAGTGCGATTCAGTTAAAAAGATTTTAAGTATAGTTAAGTTGAGCTAAAGTTGAGCTTTATGCACTTTTTAAAAATAATTTTAGAAGATTTTAGCACAGAATACAGAGACATAAAAGCTAGTTTCTGCCTTCTTAAAATGTGGTCAGTGTACCAGTCCTCTATGAAATTGGGGCAGAATGGTGGTGCAGTGGGTAGCACAATCGCCTCACAGCAAGAAGCTCGCTGGTTCGAGCACAGGTACGGTACAGGTGAATTGGGCAAGTTAAATTGTCCATAGTGTATGAGTGTGTATGGATGTTTCCCAGTGATGGGTTGCAGCTGGAAGGGCATCCGCTGCGTAAAACATATGCTGGATAAATTGGCGGTTCATTCTGCTGTGGCGACCCCAGATTAATAAAGGGACTAAGCCGAAAAGAAAATGAATGAATGAATGAATGAATAGTATGAGTTTGTGAGAAGAGAATTTCGACGTGGCTAAAAACATATCTTACTTGAGATTTCTCTCATGTTCAAATTGGTCATTGATAACAGAAAAGCTGTTTGGTTTTAAAGTGATTGTTCTTTATACATCTCAACACTACTATAATGGGCCTTTGTTTATGTAAAATTTTGCTGAAATTTCACAAGAGTGATCGCACCTTTACATGGAAATCGATTTAATCAGACTATAATGACATTGAGATAATCATTCTGTGATAATGACAGCTGTTTACATTTGCTTCACAGAACCGTAGTTCACGGAGTAGTAAAAGCTGCATGTGAAATTACCACATATAATAACATGTTTTTGCTCCACTCCATAACTTCAGTAAAAAAAGAAATCCTTATATAAACCCTATACTTCCTTATATAAACCCTATAGTTCATAGTCATGTGATTATTAGCCACGCTGAATAAATTGCTGTTTCCATTCACCTATTTGTATGCACATTTTGGAAAGAAAAAAAAAGGCTTGATAGAAATCCCAAGATGTGCATACAATTTGAAAATGTGCCTAAAAAAACAACTATAAAAAACAATTGAGTAAGATCAACTTTTTCTTTGATGAGAGAAAATGCACATAACCATGAAAACACTTTTACCGAATAAATGCCAGTATGCGCATTAAAAATGTAATGTGATTTTGTTATAAGAGATCATGTGATGGTAAAAATAGGTGCTATGTACAGCCTTAATGGACAAATCAGCAGTGCCGACCACATTGTAAAACATCTGAAAAGTTGTTTTGGTCGTTCAATGCCTTAAGCAAAGTCCGTCATTACAGTGGTTCAATATTATTACTTACAGAATTGTGTTGATTTTCTGCACTTCTAAAGAGCGTCTCACGCCTCCAAATGGCACCACGCATTCATTATGTGTCTGCATGGTCTTCTGAGGGGCAAGTCATTTAGTATAAAAAATGACAGCAAAATTTATTTTATTTTTTCGATATTTTCCGCTGATTTATTAGGAAGTGACGATTTTGTTCTCTTTGACTCACTGGATGGAAATGCAAATTGTTCGCAAATCTTTTATGTGATTATTCCAGTTTTGTGCATAAATTTATTTCGCATCTTTTGAGGGAAACATAGCGTATGAAAGCTGTTAACTTCTAATGCAAATAATGCAAAGCTATGGGGATTTCCTGGGTTGTTTCTTTGTGGGTGTTTGGTGTTCCTGCACAAGAGTGCCCTTTGGCCTTTAGAGATATTTTACTGCTGATCACACAACTGTGCTTCACTGACAAGGTGTTATATTTCAGTTTCTAAAGGGGCATGATTCCTACCCTTTTATATGCTTTAGTTTTCATAATTGCTCCTAGAGTCCTGATGAATTTAGAACGTTAGAATATGTGTACAAAAAAAGGCAAAAGTACACAGTTGAAGTTGAAAAGTACTAGCCCTCCTGTCAGTTTCTTTTTCTTATTCAAATATTTCCCAAATGATGTTTAACAGAGCAGTGAATTTTTCACAGTATTGCCTATAATATTGTTTTCTTCTGGAGAAAGCCTTATTTGTTTTATGTAGGCTAGAATAAAATCAGTTAAATTTTTTTTTAAAAACCATTTTACGGTCAATATTATTAGCCCCCTTTAAGCAATATTTTTTTCGATTGTCTACAGAACTTAGCACTTTGCAATTGCACTTTAAGCTGAATACTAATATCTTAAAAAATATCCAGTAAAATATTATGTACTGTCATCATAGCAAAGATAAAAGAAATCAGTTATTAGAAATGAGTTATTAAAACTATGATGTTTAGAAATGTGTTGAAAAAATCTTCTTTACGTTAAACATAAATTGGGGAAAAAAATATACAGGGGGGCTAATAATTCAGGAGAACTAATAATTCTGACCTCAACGGTACATGTGGTCAGATGCTGTGGTTGTACGAGTAGAGGATGGCATGTGGTTAGTGAATCCTCCTGTCCTGATCTCCACATCCACCCTCTTCTCCCTGACCCTTGTCTCCAGCCCTACACATGCTCCACACACTTTTATTGGGCTCTCTGGGGCTTTCCTGCTCCTGTTTTTTAACTGCCTGAAACTCGGCTTTAATCCATCTAATGTTCATTCTGGGTTTAGCTCTAATTGTGCAAGGTCATGCAAAGATTATTTACTAAAAACAAAAACAGTGTAAACACACAGGCCACACTTATAAGGTCTTAAGACAAAAGTATACTCTTTTTTTTTTTTCATGCGTACATAAGGATGTACAGTGAGCATATCTGAAATTTAATTAAACAATATATGCTCAGCTCACACATTAAACGTTTTTTTTTATATATATAATTTTGCCCACAAAGTTTTAACACTAAATGGAGGCCATAGTTTCGCAGAAGAAAAAGGACAAAAGATACTGAAGATGACAAAAACTGTGTATGTGAGAGGATTAAAAGTTGAGCCTGACTATATTTTAAACTATTATAGTGTCGTTCTTATCAATATATTATGGATAAGAATCAATCTTTCAGTTACTCAACCTCATGTTGTTCCAAACACATTAGAAACTTGTTTGTCTTTAAATACACAATTGAAGATATTCATTCATTCATGTTCTTTTCAACTTAGTCCTTTATCGCCAACTTTTCCAGCATATGTTTTACGCAGCGGATGCGCTTCCAGCTGCAACCCATCACTGGGAAACATCCATACATACCCATTTACACTTATACACTACGGACAATTTAGCTTACCCAATTCACCTATACTACATGTCTTTGGACTTGTGGGGGAAACTCCACACAGAAACGCCAACTGACCCAGCCGGGGCTCGAACCAGCGACCTTCTTGCTGTAAGGCGATTGTGCTACCCACTGCGCCACCGTGCTGCCACAATTGAAGATATTTATTTAAAAAAGGCTACACCTGCTTGAGGAGATAGAATAAAAAAAAATCTCATGCTTTTCATTGAATTAAAAAATATATATTTTATTTTATTTTATTTTATATATTTTTTTGAGCTTTGTGAAACAGGAAACCAGATAAAAAAAACTAATACAATTTTGTGGAAAACAACTTTGGAATTTTTTAATGTTTAATTAAAATCGGGGAGATGTGAAAAAAGGTTCTGCTGATCAGAACATACCACATTTGATGGAAAATGTCAAAATAAAAATTGAGACCTTGCATTTTATACATAACATACATATACAGTTGAAGGTGAAATGATTAGCCCTCCTGTGAAATGTCAAATATTTACCAAGTCATGCTTAACAGTTTTCTTATCCTAGTTAAGCTTTTAAAATGCACTTTAAGCTGAACACTAGTTTCTTAAAAACAACTAGAAAAATATTATGTATTATTGTCATGACAAAGAGTGAAGAAACTAGAAATTATTTATTAAAACTTCCTGTGAAATTTTTATTTGAATCATTTGAATGCCAATAAAACTGTACCTGCAAACACGTATCATTATGACTTTTGGATTGACATTTCGCAAGAGGAAAAACAAGTCATCTCACTTAATCACTTTTGATGACCACTGCACCATTTGAATGTCTCCACAAGAACTAAAAGGAGCCCAGCCTTGATCTTAACTTGCATACAGTGGGTGTTTAAAATCTGGTTGGCATTTAACGATTGGCTTTGTTGGGCCCCAGGTGCCTCTCAGGTAATTACTTCCATCTTCATCAGCATATTTTGCTCTGTGGTTCTTGGAAGAGCCGTTCATTCTTCAATATGCTCCTCAACATCAAGGGCCTCCGCTGCTACGCATTCATTCTTGTTCTTCATGACACAACAGCACAATCATCTGCCACCTCAGTTTGGCTTTGTCGTTGCTCTTTATTAATCGCTGTTGAATTACACAAGCAGTTTATGGCAGAAATAGAAGCTTCATTGCTGGTGGTGGCTTGGCTGTCCACATGACGCTCATTACAGGGTAAACGTGGAGAGTAATCTGTTAAAGATGTCTTCAGTTTTTCTTTCTTTCCTTGGCCTGGGACAAGTTCCTGCCCATCCTCGGGCCCAAACCTCAGAGAGATGTGAAGCTGGAGGAGAAAGAGCGAGCCAAGCGTGCTGCTGCCTGTGAGACGTGGCTGTTTTCCACACTCTTCTCCTTTTTCTTCTCTTTTTTTCATGCCGGTCTCACCACTAAAAACCCCCCCCATTGTGGCTCTTTTTTGGAAATGAACGGAAAGGAAGACTTTCTCTTCCCCCACCTCATGTTTTCTCTATTCTTTCGTTCTCATTTACGAGGTAACTACAACAAGCCTCTTCAAGGCTTTTCCTTGGCCTGCCTCCATGACGGTCGTGAAGTAAATCTCTCTGTGGAAAGGAAGGAACGTTCAGAATTCAAGACATTCTGTGTCCTGCTTTGTTTTGACCCTTATCTTCATTTCCTGGTTTACCCCCTCTCAAGTGCTGAGAGTCAGAAGAAAAGAAGGAATAATGGGCATTGTAGAAAGGGAAATGTTGCACGGGAAGATGATTAAGATACTTTCCCCCCTAGTTGTGTCTGTCAGCCATGTGTTCTTCTGCTCTGTTACAAATCTAAATAGTCGCAAGATAGCCAATTTATTTTTTTTTGTATTCCTCCCACACGAATTGCAAGAATCCGATTTGCAGTGCAGGCCTGTACCCCATTTAACCTCTTTTTACTGCTCAATTGAGACTCCCATTATAACCTACAAAAAATTACCGGTGAGGCTAATTCAACTTTATTCAAGCGTAGAGTAATTACGCTGGTAAAAGAGCGTCTTAAATACACTCTTCAAGTTTTTTTTTTTTTTTTGTTTTGTTTTTTTTGCTCTTTGTTTAGTGCTTTATCTTTCAGCTCGGAGTATTATGTTGCCTTTTGCTCCTCGAGTGGGTCTCATGTGGAAATGTTTCTCTGGTGAGAGTTTGGGGAGCCCGGTTGTAGTTTAGCTCACTTGTTTGTCTTCACCTCTCAGGTGGTCATGGCCCCTCACGAGCCATCTGTGGTGTTTGTGGACAACTACATTAAACTGCTTGCCGACAGCAATCCTGAAACCTTCCAGAAGATTCTAGATATGAAGGTAAGGCTGCGCATCGTCTGTTTCATGAGATCTCACCATCTGTAGAACAGGGTTCCCACAGAATCACAGTTTTAATACAATCTTTACAGATCATTAAAATGTGTTTGTATACATGTTATTAAAAATATTCCGAATCATTTTAAAGGGTTAGTTCACCCCAAACATCTTTTATTAATTACTCGCCCTCATGGTGTTTCAATCCACCAAGACCTTAAGTAATCTCCAGAACACAGATTAAGATGTTTTAGATTAAATCTGAGAGCTCCCTCATCCTCCATTTACAATCTTGAGATGTTCAGAAGGGGAACCAAAACATTCTACATGACTTCAGTGGTTCAACTGTAATCATACAAAGCTCCAAAAACACATTTGTGTGCCCAAAAAAACTATAAAAGTGGTTTTATTCTCCAATGTCTCGGTAATGAAGTCTGCACTGCACCCTAGAGTTTTTAAAAAATTAATCTTGTTAATAATATTATTCAGAAGGTCATGATTCGCACTCGTTAAATAATTGCTTTATATAGCTTTATTTTACATTCTTAGGAGACACAAAACACAGAGGTTTCGGCACAATGCTTTCCCCAGTGCGTGACACAATCTTCTCACTCTTATTCCATAGTCAATCACAGTATGTCATTAAGTAGATGATCTCATTTTTGTTTCAATATAGCTAACAACACAAGAAATATTTCCTCCACCTGTAAAAGCATTATCTCCATTGTACAGAAAAATGACATCTGAATTATCATCATTGACTTATTCATATCTTCGTCAACTGATACAATGAAATTCTGACTGTCCAAAACATTAAAAATACATTTTCATATCATTACTTGTTTCATTACACACTCCATGATTCATAATGTTGTAGATGAACCATAAAACATTAAAGAAACCCCGAAACATCCAATTCCTCATTTATTCCTCTTGGTGTAAGCGATTTTTTTTATTATTTATTTATTTATTTATTTATTTATTTTTTTTTTTAATTTATGAATCCAGTACGCTTCTCTTTGTAATAATTTTTTATTCAGGTTACCTTCTCTACGTGACTCACATAATTCCTCATTTCCTATACATTCAAGTTGTTTAATGTCTTGTCCGAATTCAATAAAGTGTCTTTCTACTGCCGAAGTTATATCTCCAATGTCTACCACATCCGATTGGGGGAGCACGTTTACTATGGGCAATATGAGCCTTGTGTGTTACGCCTCTGACTTTAACGGTGCGTTTTCACTGGGATGTTGCGAGTGTTTTAGATTAATTAATGTGGAAGTTTAGCGTCCACGCTCATGCATTGCATTATGCTCAACTTCCATATGAAGGAATTAAAAATGCTCGCAACGTGACAGTGGAAACACGCCATAATGGCAATACATCGTACTGCCTATAGTAAACGTGCATGACCGGAAGTTGCAGAAGAGAAGACAGAAGTGAACAAAGTCTGCTGGAAAGTCTCTGAACCATTGCTGTCTATGGAGGATGAGAGAGCTTTCGAATTTCATCCAAAACTGTTAATCTGTGTTCCGAAGATGAGCAAAGGATTAAAATATTGATATAATAATTTAATTCTAAAATATAAAATAAAAGTAAATGATTATGATAATATCAATATCCCTTAGTTAAATGTTTGTAAATAGTAAATGTAACTAGGTGTGTACATTGCTCTGTTGAGGTGTAATTGATTCATTAGAGAAATGATCTGATTCAAAATGGCAGAAACTCTTTGGTCAAAAGTGTCTACCTCTTACAAACCTGTAGGGTCTGAAACGAAGTGAGCAGAGCACCATGCTGGAGCTCTTCAGACAGCGGCTGCCGACTCCACCTTCAGGACCAGACGGCGGCCCATCACTGTCCTTTAGTGCACCCACTCCAGAACAAGAGTCCTCCCGCATCCGTAAACTAGAGAAGCTCATCAAAAAGAGGATTCAATAACTCAGTTTATTAATGTGAGCACTTTTATTAGTGCACAGTAATCTTCATATTCAGCATGGCCTGAACACATGTCGCCACTCCAGTTTTGTCCTGCTGAAAATGGAGTGTAAATACTACTGCTGTGTCCTCTGTGTATGTATTTATGTTCTTTTACAAATCATGGGTTAGAGGCTTTCATGACTTGCTTTACTATAAGCCTTATGATTCAAGTCCTTTCCTGAACCTCAACATATTACTGGCATGAATGAGTCATTTTGCCATCACCCCCCTTTTTTCTTGCTCCATTTTACAACACTAATACCCACAGTGTCGTTTACTTTGCACATTTCTCTGATTTATGCAATGGGCAACGTGGCCTAAAAAAGTAACCTGCTGCTATTCTGGCACAAAGTGTTCTGGCTTGGGATTTCCAACATCAAAATGATTTAAAGCCAATGTTTTTTTGTTTTTTTTATTGTCCCCTCACTATAACAGTAAACGGCTGTGTGGAGCCTGGGCCTGTTGGGCAGCATATTTCAGATACTCCAAAACAGGAGCTTGAGATGTCCGGCTGAAATGACAAACCAGTTGTTTTGGCTTTTAAAATCTTTTCCCAGGTTGGGGCGAAAAGAAAGAAACACTCACATTGTAGATGTTTTATTCCTGCAGGAGTTGTAAGAAAGAAATATCCACCACTCATGCTTCCCAGGATAGAGATATTTTCTTTGCGAACAATAACTGAAGTTCATGGGAGATTATCGGAATGCAGAAATATTAGCGTTCATTCTGCGGATCTATAATTGTCATTTGCGTCATCTGCTGTTCACTTGTGTAAAGAAGTATTTGTTTTTGTTCATCGTTTTGACATAACTTATTTTATAGTCCTTTTTAATAAGTCATTAAATGAACCGTGGAATGGATTTACTGTAATTTGGATCGTTTAATCTATTATCGCACTCTCCTTTAGGATGGTTTCCTCTCTGCATATTTCTTCCCTGCTTTGGACTTGTTAAAAGAGCTCAACCACAGTGCATATCAAAGCTAGATTTGTCCAATGAATGTATGATTTGTGTTGGAGTGGCTACTGTGATTGATGTATGTGAGTTTATTACAATATTGTTTGCAATGATTTCTGCTCTGGTTTATACTGTTGACCGCTTCTAATCAAAACATTCCTGCCTTCTGTGAATATGACGACAGCTTTTTAATATTTACTGCAGATATACATTCTGCTCAGTAAACATCTGTTGACTATGGGCTTTGACCAACTTGTTTTTGTCATTTTATATGGATTGGTGGATGAATGGATACATGAATGGATTGACCAATGGCTGAAGGACAAATTGATAATGATGGACAAACAAACAGATGGGTGGATGGATGGATGAATGAATGAATAGATAGATAGACAGTGATGGATGGAATGATGGGTGAATGGCTGGATGGATAAATGGATAGAAGAATGGTAAATAACCCAAAGGATGAAGGAAGAACATGAATGAATATAGATGGATGGATGGATGGAAGGATGGATGGAATAATAGTGAATAAACAGGGATGAATGGATGGATGGATAAATGGATAGAAGAATTGTGAATAAACCAAAGGATGAAGGAAGAACGTGAATGAATGAATGAATATAGATAGATGGATGGATGGAAGAATAGTGAATAAACAGGGATGAATGGCTGGATGGATAAATGGATAGAAGAATGGTGAATAAACCAAAGGATGAAGGAAGAGCATGAATGAATATAGATGGATGGATGGATGTAAGAATAGTGAATAAACCAAAGGATTAAGGAAAAACATGAATATAGATAGATGGATAGAGGAATAGTGATTAAACCAAAGGATGAATGAAGAACATGAATGCAGATGGATGAATAGAAGAATGAGGAATAAAGAAAAGAATAAAGGAAGAACATGAATGAATATAGATAGATGGATAGATAGAAGAATGGTGAATAAACCAAAGGATGAAGGATGAACAAATATAGATAGATAGATAGATAGATAGATAGATAGATAGATAGATAGATA